>JAACYV020260635.1:0-16325 GCA_009936425.2 Chrysaora fuscescens | reverse complement strand
ACTCACCGCTAACTCGAAGATGATGCTGTATGGTCTTGAATGGTCTTGCTCTACACAAGACTCTGTGCGCCTGGCCTAAGGCAGGCCTTTCACTTGACACCGAAATATTTAAAAAATACACCAGGTCTTCTATTAATCACGATAATATAATAGAAGACATAGATAATATAATTTTAGGCTAAATGAAAACGAATAATCCAACTGCATTAAACCATGATTAGACCGCGTGAAACTCTTTATGTTCTCCCGTTCACCTTTTATCCATAGTTAATTTGCACAGCCACGACGAAGATGTGCACGGTCAAGGTCACGTGACGGTCAAAACACCAGGACTTCAACATATGTCTTTGATGTTTGCCGCCTTTCCTAACCAGGGATTTTCTATTAACTATGCTGTCATTAATTTAATTGAAGGTTTTTGGGTTTAGTTTTCAATTTACTAGGGCGAAATGAGATCAGGTGGATTGGTTCCTTTACAAAATACCAAACCAGGGCCCAGTGTAATGCCGAACTGTACTTCAAATGCGCGTGCGAAAACTTAATTCTTAAGCCTGGGCTGTAAAAAATTGCGATTACATGACAAATCTCAGCCCGTTCACCAGGGCTGAAAATCCCAGCCCGCCTAGCTGAAGGAGGGCTGGGTTTCAGCCCGGGCTGAAATTTTCTCATGTAATGTAATCGGCATCATGTATTATTTCACCTGGTATTTCTAGTAGTTCAGCCATCAGCCACAGCCACAAATTGCTACCCAAATTTAAATGTTTATAGCAACGCATGCGCCCCCAACACAAAAAATTGTAATTGTAAAAAAGCCGTCTGTTTTTGTTATCTCGATGATTCATTTTGATTTTTCTATTTCCATTTGAATCGGACGGTTTTCTCATTGAAACGCATCAAAATATCAAAGAGTTTATTGGAGAAACTCAAAGATGCTCAAAGTCGGTAAGTTAATAATCTAGGCCAAAGCATTGATAATCGCTGTGTACCTACCTTTTTCAGTCTGGATTTTAGCTGCCTCCTGCTCTAATGCTTTTTGAGTCCCTTCGGCCTAAGATTAAGCTGTCTCCAGTTCCATTTTCAGATGGGCCCCAGACTGAACCCCAGATTCAGCACCATTTTCAGTTCCAAATACGACGGCCGCTTTGGAGACGAAGAATAGATAGCAGAAGGCTCTAGAAATTAGAAGTAAAATATATTCATGATGCTTAAGGATTGCTCTTTCAACTTATTAATTTCTATGGCTCTACAGTGAATATTTACGAAACCCTCTGTCTTTTACGCACGACCTTTGACTTAGGCCCATGAAGATTATTGGCGAATCTTTAGGAAGATTACCATCCAGGAAAAGAGTTAAACAATTAATAAAAAATGATTTTCTATTCATTTAACCCTCACTTAACTGACTTAATTGGTTTTAAAGTCTATTTGTTTGAGTATTCAATGATTTCACGTTCACGCATGCTTATGCAGACAGGTGCAGTATGGAAGCCTATATAGGGGACCTCTTGAAGAAGAATACCGCCTAGAGAAATGGCTGAAAAGATTGTAAAATATCATTTCTAGATTATTTGCTTAGTAAATCCCTGACTAATTGGTTTTTAGATTTTTTGAGCGAAACTCTATTTTTCCTTCGAGTTTGTATTTGGCCTATTAGACCGCAATCTATTTGCGACTGTAGAACAGCGTGTTGTTTGGGGAAGAATACCGTGTAGGGATGGGTTCAAAAATTTCTAAAAAAATCATTTCTAGAATGTTTGTTTATTAATCCTCTGACTTAATTGGTTTTTTAGATTATTTGGAACGAAACTCTACCTTTCCTGCGAGTTTGTAATTTGCCTACCGAATCGCGAGATGTTTTCACACGGTTTTTACAGTGTTTTGTTTGAAGAAGAATATCATATAGGAAATGCGCTTAAAAATGTCTAAATAATCATTTCTAAATTGTTTACTAAGTTAATCCTTGACTTAATTGGTTTTATAGATTATCTGGAGCGGAACGTTATTTTTCCTGCGAGTTTGTATTTTTCCTACTAGACCGCGATCTGTTTTTCCACTGTTTTCACGGATTCGTAGTGTGTTAGTTGGAGAAGAATATAGTCCAGGGATGGGTTCAAAAAATTCTAAAAAATCATTTCTAGATTGTTTGTTTATCAAATCCCTGACTTAATTGGTTTTTTAGATTATTTGGAGCGAAAATCTATTTTTCCTGCGAGTTCGTATTTTGCATACCAAATCAAGAGATGATTTTTCGTGTCGGCTGGAGAAGAATACCGTTTAGGGAATGGGTTACAGGGTTTTTTGCAGTGTGTTGTTTGGAGAAGAATACCGTGTAGGGAATGGGTTCAAAAATTTCTAAAAAATCATTTCTAGAATGTTTGTTTATCAAATTATTTACTTAATTAGTTTCTTAGATTGTTTGGAGTCAAACTCTTTTTTCCTGTGATGGCCTGCTAGATCGCAAGATGTTTTTACAGGGCCTCGCAGTGTGTCGGCTGGAGATGGGCTCAAAAATTTGCAAAAAATCAGTTTGATTTTTTTATTAAATCCGTTTAAATATTAAATTATGTTAGTTTCTAAGATCATTCGGAGCGAAATTCTATTTTCTTTGCAAGTTTGTATTTTGCCTACTAGACTGCGATCTGTTTGGCACGGTTGGTGAAGAATACCGTCTAGGAAATGGGTGTAAAAATGTGTAAAAAATCTTTTCTAAATGGTTTGATTAATAAATCTCAGACTTAATTGGTTTTTTAGATTATTTTGAGCGAAAATCTACTTTTCCTGGGAGTTTATATTTTGCTCACCAAATTTTGAGAAACGATTGGATAAGTATCTATATTCCAAATACATCATTGTGAGTCTGGTTTTACTTCACACCTTATATAATATGTTCACACAATCACTAAAGTTTCGTATATAATTAACCAGGCAAATATAAATAAATATATTGATAATTGATAACAAGATTATGTGATAACAATTTAATGTACAACCATAGACTATGCCAGACGATGATTAAAAAGAATTCCAAATGCCATGGAGATCTTCGCACACATCGAGGATTTAGAAAAAACAAAAATAGATATAACAAAGAATTGCAATTCCTTACCATAGCTTTGAATTATACCGCAACATATAACAACTGAGCTTTAACAACAATAAGACGCGATGTGATTTCTTAACAGCTAGCGACCAAGTTGCGTGGCATCGATTTTGGCGCCAATTATTTGATAACTGCTATAATTTGATAAATGGTAATTTGAAGTGAAGAAGAGCAGCTAAAAAACTTTAACCGTGACAAGTTGAATGACAAAGATTTAGGTTGCATATTTTGTCCTTTTTTTAATTTTTAGATTTCACCAATTGCTTTGCTATGGTCATATTTGGTATCCGCTTCCGGTTTAGATTTTAGAAATAACTGGCTTGTTTGATGTTTCGACTTTGCTCACTACACTGGAACTTGAAATCCCATTGAAATCTAAAATTTGTGAGAAAGTAAAGTTTGCTGAAAGGTTAATTTTATGCATCCAGACTACTTCTGTGTGATGGTAGATGTGTTAGTATACAGCCTAGGCCTAAGAGATCTCCGTGTTTTGAACTTTACTGTTACTTAGGTTATTTTTTGTTATGATTAGGTTTATATTCTATGTTAATTCCCTTCATTTTTTTAACGAACAGACAAAATGCAGACAAATCTAGCTGGTATATTGGTTTCATTGGCACTATTGTTTCTTGCCTTCTCCTCTGCCCAGCTAGTAAGTTATTTTCTTTTTATTCATCTGTGTGTAAAATTTGCATATCATTTGCATGTATATGATCTCTTTGTAGCTGCTGGCAAAATAAGCATTTTAATAATATGTTTGCTGTTCACTCAGCACCAGGTCAAAATGCAGACACCTGATTTGAATCTATTGCAAATTGCAAGTTATGTTACCTTTTTATAGGTACTGCTATTTGTGTACAGAACAAAAAACCTTGTGCTAGCTTTACAAGCACAAACAAAACCTACTTGGGAAATTATCAGAAACGCTGTGAATCACACTACTCCTGTCCTTGATAAATGCAATTTATGAGCACAAATCCCTTTAGATCCACACATTTGGAAAAGTTTAGACTTGCTATCCATAAAATGTAAAATGTTTCTCTTATTAATTGTACATGTATACATTTATGTGCTATTCATTTATTTTTATAAAAATCATTACCATCATCAATTTTTATGGAAACTTGATAACCTTTTACATATGATGTAATTGTGAAATTTCTTGAGGAGTGTTATTACTTTTTCAAAAAAAAGAATACAGGATTATCCTGATATGGTGCAGCCTTGGATCCATTAACAAAAGCAAGAGCTGCAATCCCTCAATCTTTTATGCTTTGCACAGACCTTGCTTGCACCAAGTGATATTCAACTAAAACTTTGTGTTAGGCAAAGGAACTTCAGTCTTTTTCTGATTATTCCACACTTTACCAACTCAAAACATTAAAAACACTAATCAAAATAAGCCAAGAATCTAAAGATCAAAGAATGAAGTTAAAATATTGATGCTGTTCTTTGCTTTTCACAGATTGATACATCTGGGTGTGGCAAGTTCAATGGCTGCTTTCGGGTTCCATCTGGGTGTAGCAGCAGCACCACATGTAACATTCTGATATCATACAAATACAATAAGTCAATTAATGCTATTGATGTGGCAATAAGCAGCAAGAATGCCTGGCTTGCTTTTGGATTGAGTGAGAAAGGTAAAATGGTAAGTTTAGCAGATTGTTTGCAAGGTTGTATGTTTATAAATTTCTAACAATTTGGGACATTCCATAAAAAAAAGGAATCCATTTGCATCAACCAGATAACTACTGATAGGTTGCTACTAGTTATATATCTCCAAAGCAATAGCAAACAATGCCTGGTAAACCTTTTTGCAGCTTATAGTGGAATAAGGTATTGCTATATGAGGATAACTGAATGGTGTACACAGACAATCCTGGATATGAGGATTTTCTATATAACCTTCATAAACATGTTGCAAAAAACTGCAGGGAGAGCAGAAAATGCTAAGACACCAGTCACATGGTTTTGTCACATCAATAAGATTGGCCAGATATGCACAGCTTAGATTATCCCGTTTCCATTCTGCGTTCCCTGTGTGCCTAGCGCTTCAATCGTAAAATCAAACATATATGTATGTGATGTAAATTTATTCACCAACAGCAATACAGCAATTTCATAATATATATTTCTGCAAGGAGCTGTATGTATGCTAATGATACAAGTATAACTTGACATTTTTAGGGAGCCTTTTTTCAGGTAGAAAGTAAATTTCAGGGTATCGTTTTCGGTTAGATCATACATGGTCGGGCATGAGTTTCAATAAGATTGCTTCTTATCTTTTTCTCAGGATACAGCCAGTGGAGAGGTTTGTTTGAAAGACTCATCCACGCCAAAACTAAAGGCTTTTTCTAACACTCGGTACAGTGCGAATTTTAAAGTGTCGGTTCGTACAATTTTCTTGCAACCTTTTTTCTGGTTTCATTATTTTCAAATATTTAGAACAAGTATTGAGTTGATTTTGATAGTTTGCAGCCACAAACCCACAGACACGGTAATGCTGGCTAGTTTCGCTTTATCATTTTGTAAAAATGCTTACATTTGTAATGAACTTTCAGATTGCCAATAGTAATGATGATCTCCTTTTATCAGACTCTTGGCTTACACAGTATAAAAAATAGCCTTATGAATGGTGCTGTGATTTGCAGGTAACGTATTCAATTCACAAATCTTTGTTTTTGCATTTGATGCAGGAATAAGCTTATGTTTTTAAGCACATAATCACCTGCTGACTGCATAATCAATTGATTAGCTGTTCCTCAAAACAGTTTATGATGCATGACACTCCAAGAGGACGTGCACTGTGGCACTGTGTTGAGTATTGGCTACTTAGAGTTCGAATTTGCCTTAATGCATTTGATATGATATCGCACCGTTTACATGTGAGCCTAAAATTGTACATTACCAATTAAACTTGTAGTAAGTAAAGATAGCATTTACAGATTTCCAATATCCACAATTGATGACGTCATATCAGGAACCTGTTTGAAGTGACAGACCAAAGAAAAATACAAAATAAGGACAGCACTTGTCACTTGATCAGAATTTGAAAAGTTAAAGATGTAAGTCATTGGTTAAAGGGAACCCATAAACCAAATGGATATTAACCTATTCCGACACTCAAGTCTTTAGAAATAGTACAACTGTTCAACCTTAGTCAGGTTCCTGCTATGACGTCATTAATTGTTTCTTTCTCACATCTGTAACTCAAAAATGAACAAGTCTATTGAAGTTTTGTAAACACCATCTTGCTATAGGATCATGTATTCTATCCGTACATGCAAAGTACCAACAATTGGTTGGTCACTCAAAACATTTATAACCTAATTGTTGAATTACTTATTATTTAAAGATATTCGAGGCCTTTAACACCAGCTGCTGGGAGCTCTATGAAAGATATGGAACAGAAGTGGTTTATTACTGCTGCTTATGGTGATACAGTCACTTGTAAGGATACATTTTCATCTTCAATATCCTTTTAGTTTTGTTTATATTTTAAAGCACACTCAGACCTGCCAATTTGGCAAATGCTTGAGAACTGATGTTGATTGCTTAAGCTTAGTTGACTTAGATAACTGAGTTGCTCTCGTAAAACCATTTGTATCTGAAAAGGTATATTTTCATTGTCTTATTGGCGTGCCAAAGTTTCTAGTACACTGCATTGTAGTTGCAGTTTTAGCCCCTGTCCTTCCTTCTTGTGGCATTTTGGTATAAACATAAAACAATGACAATTTTGAATGTTGGTTTATTAAAGGAAATGAAATTATTGCTTGCTATTTTGTTTTTTCTTTTTGTCGGATGGCAGAAGTAAGTACTGGTTTATATTGTTGCTAATATTTGCAATTAGCATAAGTTAACCTTGGCTTATGGTGCCTGATATATGTCTTTCATTTCATTTTTTATATTCAGCTTCCGAACCATCGAAACATGAAAAAAGTGGCTTTTCAAGCAATTCCAAAGTTAATTTTACAACTTCATTTGAAGCTAAAGGTGGTTCTTCAAGCAATAAGACCAATATTATTGTACACGGTAAGATACCTTGAGTTGCATATAACTCGATCTATCAAGTTTCAGAAATTCGGCCATGCATTTCAGTCAAAACCCCAATTCTCAATTACGCTCTTCTATTTTTTTTAACTTGGATCTGAATTAAGTGGGATTGGTAGTTGTGCTGTTACAGTGTTAAATTGAAAAACACTGCATGTAGCTTTGCATGCAGGAAGTTTTCAATATGTGTCTTCAAGTTTGCTATTAGTTTTCAGAACTCAATTTTTTATAATTAGTTGCTTGGATACATTAAGCAACTGGAAGGGGCGAGTCTAAACGTTATCGTAGCTTATCAATTAATAACTATTTTAAAACTTCTCAAAACATCAAGATTTGTTCATGTGCTATATTTCCAGGCTCTTTGATGATTATTGCATGGATGTGTTTTGCTGCCACTGGGATGTTTATAGCGAGATATACGAAGCCTGTTGCCAAAGACAGTACATTGTTTGGGGAAAAAGTTTGGTTTCAGGTATTCTTCTTGTCCATCAGGCATCTCCTTTCAGTAAATATATTTCAATACAGATTTTACTTCAGTGACTACCGTGTGAAGCCCGTAGAATATAGCAGAGAAAAAAGCCAGAAATCTCTTTGCTTAAATAGTTAAGATTTACGAGAAAGTGTCATTGCAGACAAATGCTGCTGCTGCTGCTTAGAGCCAATTGATAATTGAAGTTTATACCAACTAATAATGCTATTCAATAAAATTACTGAAAATGTCAATATCGATCATGTTATTGAACAACAATCAATTTCACTATTTGACACAAATTTTGTATTTTGTTCTTTATACCTTGTTTACAGTATTCAGTCAAGCGATTAGACTCCTGGGCTCGTATTGTCAAGTTTGATTTTTCTGATTACCCTTAAGCCAAAATTTCTCGAACATTCATGTTAACAATGTTGATCCTATGACAGTATTAGCATCGAGTATCCGGATACGAAGTTCAGATCCGAACACGGCTCTAGAGTTGGGTTGTGCTATTTAGCTCAGTTCCCCACTTTGCTGCTTAATTATATAGCATTTGTAATTTGCTGTCAAGATTGTGATGACATGTTAATTAAGTACCAGTCAGACATACTAACTTCTGGTTATCTTTTGGTTGATCGGAATTGTAATATAAATAAGATATTTATTATTATAAGAGCAAGGAAAACCCACAATACCAAGCGACGTATGTTGGATCCAAAGGATCTTCTTCAGGGTTTGTCATTAAACGGACAACAATTATAATTAAAGTATTTACACAAATTTGAATAGCTAGATATGATTGATTAGATTAAGGGTGAGGTAAGGTGACGAGGAAGTGCGTGCAAAGAGAGGCTGTGGAAGAGGTGCGATGTGATGCAGTGGCCAGATAGGTTGGTATGGAGAAAGATGCGGTGTATTTGACCAAACGATCAAACGAATTACTGAAGTACCTTACAAACAGAGGGGTGCGATGTGATGCAGTGGCCAGATAGGTTGATATGGAGAAAGATGCGGTGTATGTGACCAAACGATTAAACGAATTACTAAAGTACCTTACAAACAGAGGGGTGCGATGTGATGCAGTGGCCAGAAAGGTTGATAAGGAGAAAGATGCGGTGTATTTGACCAAACGATCAAACGAATTACTGAAGTACCTTAAAAACAGAGGATACAAGCGCAAACATGTACGCAAAGAAATACGGAAAGCCTCCTTGATAACCAGACATCACAGTCTCAAAACAAAATAACAACAGAACGCCCTTTGTAGTTACATACCACCCCAGTTTACCACCAACTTCCACATCCTTCAAAACTCCAAAGACTGCAAGGAAGCTTTCCCCCAACCACCCTTAAGGAGTTTCTGGTTCGAGCTAAAATCAAAAATAGCCCTACCACTACCCCAGGAGGTATATTCAAGTGTCCATTACAACGAGACTGCTATACTTGCCAGCATATACAGAACGGAATAAACACTGCTACATTCACTAACACAAACAAAACCTTCAACATCAAACAAAAACTCGACTGTAACTCAACTAATGTTATCTACATGCTACAGTGTTCTAGATGCATTACCAACAACAAAACAAACTGTCCATACATTGGACAAACAGGACGTAGACTACAAGTCAGAGTCACCAAGCACCGACGAGACATAATACACAAACGACATGACAAATCGGGGTATGGAGATCACTTCTGCAAACCAGGACATATTTTAACAGACCTACAGGTACTACCACTGCTACAAATACAAGAGAAAAAGAGAGAGTGTTAGGCTAGCAAAATAACTATAATTCATTGGCCTAGCCGACACTCTTACACCCAACGGCACGAACAGGACAACTGACCGCCAATTGCATTTATCCTCATCACCGCCATCTCTTCATTGTCACTATTTATGTCATACTATTATTATCGCTAATTGTAAATATTGATAAAAAATTAATTTTTAAACTTATTGCTATCGTTTTTGCTGCGTTGCGGTGCTCCTGCCCTTTTTTTATTTTATATTTATTATTACTTGCTTTAATCACGTTAGTGATGAACTACCGAGTCTAATGCTGCTTTTGCCGAGATGAATTAGCATGCAAGACGATATTTATTTTTTGCAGTGTCATCGAATCTGCATGGTTTTGACTCTACTGTTGACTGTCATCAGCTTTATCATCATATTCGCACATATAAAAGGCTGGAGTGAGGTAGGATGTATTATTTTTATCGTATCGGCAACTTAAGTGCTTTCAGTAGCTAGTCGTTGCATGTCCTTCTTTCTATAACCTCACTAGTATTGTATTGGTAAATGAATGCAGGGAATTTAATCCCCTTTTACCATGGTGACCGAAGTTAACCACTCATCAACAAACTAGATTAAGCGAGTAAACCGATCTTGCTTTTTGTACTTCAAATTAACAAAGTGAATCTATCACTTTTTAGGAGTTCGAATTTATGGAAGAGCTTTGATAGTCATTAAGGATGACGTTTACAAAACTTTATATCTTTTGTCAAGATAGGAATTTGAAGGAAGGAATTTATGACGTCATAGCAGGGACTTATCTAAAGACCCAGACCGCAAAATAAAACAAATAAAGGCCTGGGACAAAACCAGGCACTAGCTAAGAAATTCAAATGGTACATCAATGGTCAGAAGGCCTGCATCAAATACTACCGGGGTCGGAGAAATTCAAAAAATTTTCACAGAAGAGAAGACTTTAACATTTTAACAAATAATCTGCATTCAAAGCGTTATTATCAAACGGTTTATGGAATATAAATTGTTAACTTTACTAACACTCAAAATTACAATTTTATTGTCTTTCGTTATTTAGAGTGCAAAAGCCCATCCGGTAACAGGATGCATCACTACTTTGCTTGCAATCATTCAGGTATCTTTTCTTTCCTTACCTTTATTGTTATATCATTATGAGAATTGAAGCTTATAAAGGTGCATTATCATAATAGATGAAGCTTAGACAATGTTGAGATGCACAGCAATTCATGACCATCCTTGAAGGTGACCGACTAATATCTGACATTTTATCTACAAGTTCTGAGCCAACTTGTGTATGCTTTGATTGTCCTTATTGCATCACCCATAATTATTTTGAAGTCTTTTCTTGTTTGAAACTTACTGATATATTTTGTATAGCTACCTTTTTATAGCCGTATTTAGCTACCTCTTAATTATCTTACCTTCCAAGCTAAAATGCCTTGAAAGAGAAGCCTTGTTCGAGGAATATTGTATGGCAGATGGGCATTTATGACTATTACGAAACTGTTAGGTCCTGTGTTGTCTATTTAAAAAATTATTGTTTTTCGCCCATTTTTAGCCAATAATGGCTGCATTCAGGCCACATCCTGATGGAGATAAGTATGTACTTTTTTGTATATGTGTCTAATTGGTTTTTTCAGCCTTTTGGAAAAGTTAAGCAGTAGAGTCAATCTGACTTTCCTAGTTTGGTCATTTTTTGTTCTTGCTCTCTCGTTGTAAAATAGTGATTTTTGTTTGGTTGCAAGCTGTCGACTGGAGTTTTAACCGCTGCCATCCCTTCTTTTTTATTTGACTGTTGATGCTCTTCCTAATTTGTCTTTTGTTGGAATTCCTTGTTGCGTTTAAAATGTACCACGTCATGTGTACAGGACTTAGTTAATCTCTTGCATACATTATCATATATTATAACAAATGCTACTACAGTTTTACCATCATTGTTGATATGCTTGGTTGCAGATTCTCTAGATTATCATGTTTTTTTTTGTTACCCTAGCTACCTGAATAATTTACAGACAGAGTGAAAGCACTAAAGCTTAGTCCGATCAATCATTCCCCTGTTGCCATTTTCAGCAAAATATAATCTCACCCAATTTTTTTTCTAGCCGATGGATTTTTAACTGGGTGCACAGATCTATTGGGGTCGCTGCTTTGGCACTTGCAAGTATGTTTCCGTTTCAAATATTACAGAAGATGTTGGCTAGAATCTTATTTAGTCAATTCCTAAGATTATTAAAATCCATTTGCAAAGTAGGATATTAAACGAATGAGTTAGAAACTGCATCGGAGTAATAGAAGAAAAGAAGCTGCAGATAGTCGGCGTAAAAGGAGGGAAGACGCTACACGCTAAAAATACATGTATTGCAATAGAAGAATTCTAATAGAAGAAATAGAAAATTGATATAATCTGGATCTTTCTCTTTTATTTAGATGAATGCATTTAGTGTATATTTCACTTTTATATCTTCAAATTGTCTCTATGTAGCTCACTAAAGTACCTTTTTTCCTAAGCTGTTACTGTTTTCCTTGGCCTTGATCTGATGTCCGTGACAATAACTACAATGATTGTCTGGGCCGGATATTTCGTTCTTCTTGTTCTCATTATGGAAATTGGACCATGCTTCCTTCCTAACATGTTTTCAGGTATGTAAGGCTATTTCTTTTTCAAATTATTACCAGTCCTATCTATGTTACTACAGGCAATAGAACACTTTCCTGCAATTCGGTATCTCGAAAAAACTGCCATTCTCTTGTAAGCTAGTAAGCTTTGTAGATGATTCTGTATTTCAGAAATTCTAGTATTTGTTCAGTTATCCTGGTATTTTGATCTATCCTTTAGTCTTTTATTTCTTATTCTACCTTATGTATTGCGAAGTTGTGCTTGGTGACTTGTTAGATATCTGTGTCACTGCCATTTAGCATTGACAAGCTCATTTTATGAAAGTATTATCATAAGTGTTAAAGCGTTGTTCAAATATTAATGAAAGTACATTTTTGGTACATTCTAGGTGACTATAACGTAGATTTAGACAAAGCAACAGCGGAACTGGAGGACGATAAGGTATTCCATGCATTGTTACTATCCTACCTTTCTATATCCTATCTAATCCTTTCTCACTTTGAATGTGCTTAATATTAGTTATCAAAATCAAACTAGAGCGTATTAGGTAAGGAATTTATTATTTTAGAAATTCTTGATGGTCTGTCAAAGTTGACATTGTTTACTGTTCCATTTTAGACGGTCACTTTCCGCAAAGTTGTTATGTGCGTGGCTGCAATTGGCTTCTTTGCCATTGGATTTGCTACTATTGGGTGGGTTGCTCAAGCTGCCTAAATCTGTGATGTTTAAGACTGCATCAATTGCACTTGCAACTCTACATTATTTACTCCATTAATTTGACATTTTTTTACTCGAATTAGTTTTTATGATTTCATGAGAGTGCTAGGGAGCTATCATTTTTATTAATTATTTAATGAACTATTAATATGTCGATTAAATTGGAATCACATTTTTTTTAAAGTGCTAGTAAGTCAAACATTTATTACACTTATTGTATTTCGAATTTTTACTCAAAATGTTTCGCTGATCAATGATTAATTTTATAGAGACTGCTCCTTTTTCACTGCAAAGCTCTCCCTCCCAAACATTTTGTTGTACAAACATGACTGCTCTACGTCAGAAAAACTGTTCGCCATTCGACTTTCAGCACTTTAAAGTGGCGATTTAACGGCTAATATGCAACTATTTACATTTTTTCTCTTTATGTTATGTCTGCTGAGTATCTTTTTATCGTTGCTTCACCCAATAAACCTGCACCAATTAAATTTTTTTTATATTTATAATAAACTGCGTTATAAGCATCACAGTTTTACCTTTCGATTTTTATTTCGCTATGTGAACATGTCTATTATGTTAAGAAGACAAAAAAGAGATATAATGAGTATTTTTGTACTTGAAAACTTGCTCTCAGCCCAACCACACTGCTAGATAAGATAAATGAATTCTTTATCAACCTTTTCACCCGAATTGTTGTAACATTATTATTTGACCACTTAATGACTGCTTGTAAGATCAAAGAAATAATCAATATTTCAACAAGAGTAAATGTTGATTACAAAGAATGATAAATGAGTGGAGCAGTTGCCATTAAGAGCAATGTTACCTGAATTATACCAAGAGCTAAGGTTATCACAGCAGTGAATGGATGCTCACCTGCATATTGGAAAAATATTTTATGCCATTTTATGAATGAAATTAATATCAATATAGGACATTGTTTATGCAGGCAGGTGTTATGCGAGTTGGTTTTGTTTCTCTTTCACTGAATTCAAAAGAAAAATACTTTCTGTTCGTAAGGTCACATTTATTTATGAGATTTGGTATCATAATGTTTAATATCTGTGGCTGTGAAAAGATGAGACAAGAGAGATTCTTGCTTGGCAGTATGGAGGTCGTATTACTGAACCATATTGGTTATAACAATTCAAAACCATTAAAAGGTTAAAACTAACGAAGGAATGATTATAAGAATTAACGAAGGAATGATTAACAATGAAGGTAACCTGGCCCGATATTGAAAGGCCCAGTAAAGGAACTCAGCAACGAGAATATGTCAATATTTACAGTTCTTTAGTAATAACGTGTAATCGCCGCCATACTGTGGCTGCCTAACCACCAAATACACCTCTAAATGTACCGGTGCTAACAAGCCCGGGATTTCGTCGATGTCATTGATCGGAGTATGGATGTACCGTTGGTTACAGCCACTAGACCAACGGCAAATCACCTTTATAGACCAATCCGAGCTGATGTCGCCGATTTGAAAGCTGTGTGAGCTGTTGCTGTTGGTTGGATGTGTCTAAGGGAGTAACGACTTAAGGATACATGACAGAATCTCTCTAGTCATGAAGGTATCGCGATTCGCTAAATGTCGACGCATGGCTTTGAGAGGACAAATGCTTGCTCGGGATGCTGCTTGTCTGACGGTGTGACCATTGCGAAACGGATCAGATTTAGAAATTTTAATGTGATTATAGCAACGGATTCTTCGGATGATCTGTCTTGAGCTAGTGGCGTGGACCTTTGGTCGAAAGCGTGTTTGTGAGGGCAACAAAACTCGGAGGATCTCAGAAAGACGAAACAGTCCGTGGTTTGACAACATGATTTGATGTGATAGTGAAAGCTTGAGACCTGAAGAGATTCTTTTAATAGTTTCATGCCATTTGTAGTGATAAGGATTTTTATGGGCGTCTCGTGAGACCTTAAGTGCGTTTGACACACCCGGAGCAGTAGTTTAAGCAGTGGCATTGGATCATACAAAAAGAAGTGGCCTCGCAGATCATGATTTAAACCTGCCAAGCGGCTTCTGGAATACTGGTGGGCTGAGTTGCTGACCCTGGTTCCAGCGGACAGAATCTTTCCATCTATAATCAAGATAAAAATCGGCAATAGAATTATTGATCCCTTGTATGTAATGTTAATATTGAACTAATGTTGTGCTGTAAGAAAAAAGAGTTTTCGTAGTAACGACATTACTAGCCGATTCCAAAATATGCCAAAATCCTGCGATCCGGACGCAAGCCTGTATAGGTTAATGTCCGGACTTACTGTGTTATCGCTATCTAGTATTCGATGCCTCCTGGCTTTCCTTTCCAGGATGGTGAGATATTGATCCACCAGTTAATATCTTCTCTCGACTCGGAATTCAAGGGTAAATGGTGATTCAATTTTTACAGATGTAGACAGATCTATTAGAGGGCAAAGAAACTTTTTACATGATAGCACCATCTTCAGGGTGAAGGATAATTTACCGATTAATGTCTTTCTCAAGAAACTGGGCGGTCAGTGTGCCAGCTCTTTGTTGCTTGAGCGTAGAATCACTTTTAAGAGCGGTGATCCCAGCTTGCAAAGCAAACCGGCCACAGAACATGCAGTGTGACCCCACCAAATGTAAAAGAAAAATATTCAGACTCCCTGCAGACTCCAAACAGATCAGCACCAAAAAGATAATACTTAAATGCTAATCAATAAATCATAACTGAGGGACTCAAACAGTTGACGTCAGCATATACGCCAAACCGTCCCCCAAGGAAACAAAAGGCAAGTAGATTGACAGTGGGCATAGCCTAAGCTGCCAATAACAAGCTCTGCATACTGGATGACAATAAACTCAATCGCACTCACTAGAGCTCCTATAAAATCAGGTTGTGGCAAACCGATACTACCACAATAAACGCGATGGCACTTAGCGGAGCGCCTATAAATCAGCGTGTGCCAAACCAGCACTACCACGATAAATGCAATGGCACTTAGCGGAACGCCTATAAACCAGTGTGTGCCAGACCGGCACTACCACAATAAATGCAATGGAACTTAGTGGAGCGCCTATGAAATCAGTGTGTGCCAAACCAGCACTACCACAATAAATGCAATGGCACTTAGCGGAGCGCCTATATATCAGTTTGTGCCAGACCGGCACTACCACAATAAATGCAATGGAACTTAGTTAAGCGCCTATGAAATCAGTGTGTGCCAAACCGGCACTACCATAATAAGTGCAATGGCACTTAGCGGAGTGCCTATAAAGTCAGGGTGTGCCAAACCGGTACTACCACAATAAATGCAATGGAACTTAGTGGAGCGCCTATGAAATCAGTGTGTGCCAAACCGGCACTACCACAATAAATGCAATGGAACTTAGCGGAGTGCCTATAAAGTCAGGGTGTGCCAAACCGGTACTACCACAATAAACGCTATGGCACTTAGCGGAGCGCCTATATATCAGTGTGTGCCAAACCAGCACTACCACAATAAATGCAATGGAACTTAGTGGAGCGCCTAAGTTTACAAAATTGATCTAAATAAATCCTACATTACTTATATATTTTCTACATAATCTGCAGCTGCACTCAAATTGTATTTCTTTTATCTTTGC
>JAACYV020260634.1:11745-35452 GCA_009936425.2 Chrysaora fuscescens | reverse complement strand
TTGTACCGTACAACTTGCCTGTGCCGTAGTGATGATCCGTTATAGTCCATTCTG
Organism: Chrysaora fuscescens; assembly: GCA_009936425.2. Taxonomy (NCBI): domain Eukaryota; kingdom Metazoa; phylum Cnidaria; class Scyphozoa; order Semaeostomeae; family Pelagiidae; genus Chrysaora; species Chrysaora fuscescens. The sequence continues at coordinate 35,398 of JAACYV020260634.1, read as the reverse complement.
ACTCAGGCCAGACATTGCTCCAAGTTCCCAGTCACAACAATACTACGTTACTGGGGGCAAGCTTTGATCGAGTCTTGCACAAAAAAACTGCAAAATGGCAACTTTGGGGGCTAAAAAAGGATGCAAGTAGCTAATTCTTAGCCAAATAACTTAGATATTTGGAATCAGCGCAAAATTATACACCAGAAAATGTAAAAAAAAAACATAGGGTTAGGTTTGACCTTACAAGCACTTTAGAGTATTTACACAAATTTGAATGCTGAGGTAGGATATGATTGGTTAACTCGAGCGTGAGTCTGGGTGCCGAGGCAATGCAATGACAAAGGGAGGCTGTGGATGTGGTGCGATGTGGTGCAGTGGGCAGATAGATAGGTATGAAGAAAAAGGTTCGCTGCGGTGTGTAGCCAAAGAAAGTAAGAATAACGATAAAAATAGTATCGAAATAATAGTAACAATAAAGTGGTGGCGGTGATGATTGTAAATGCTGTTAGCGGTCAGTTGTCCTGTTCATGTCTATAGGTGAAAGAGTGTTGGCTTGGCCAATGAAGTATAATCCTTTTACCCGCCTGACACTCTCTCTTTTATCATGTATTTGTAGCAGTGGTAGTACCTGAAGGTCTGTTTAAGTATGTCCTGGTTTGCAGAAGTGATCTGCAACCCCCGATTTGTCATGTCGTTTGTGTATGTCTCGTCGCTGTTCGGTGACTCTGTCTCGTAGTCTACGTCCTGTTTGTCCAATGTATTGGCAGTCGGTTTTGTTGTTGGTGATACATCTGGCACACTGTAACATGGTCGAGTTCGAATCGAGATTTTTGTCTGATGTTAAAGGTCATGTTTGTGTTTAAAAATATAGCGGTATGTATTCCGTTTGGTATGTGTTAGCATGCATAGCAGTCTCGTATTGAAGGTTATTTGCATATACCTCCTGGGGTTGTGGTGGAACTCTTTATTTTAGCTCAAACCAGATACTCCTTGAGGTTTTTCGGTCAACGGTGGCAAAGCATTAGTGGTTGGCGGAAAGCTTCCTTGCAGTCTTTGGAGTTTTGTAGGATGTGGAAGTAAGAAGTAAGTATGGTAGTTAAATGTGGTACACTGGTGGTTGTGACTATAAAGGGCGTTCTGTTTTTGTCCTGTTTTTTTTTCTTTTGAGGCTGTCGTTTAGAACAACAGTAACGTAGTGAAAATGGGTTGAGATGCTTCAAGTTGGTGAGTTAATTCTGTCCGTGGGCCCAAATTAAAGATGTATCGTCAATAAAACGCCACCAAACAATAGGTTTGCAGCATTTTATAAGGCACTTTTTTCAAGAACCCCCATAATAAGATTTGCGTGTAGGGGTGTCTTTCGTGTGCCAATGGCTGTACCGTGTTTTTGTAAGTAAAAATTCTCGTTAAATTCTTATTGCTCGCCTATATGTTCCCTGACAGCCTGAATACCGTCGGACTGGGGGATGTTAGTATAAAGTGAAGAAACATATGTACTCCTTACGTTTCATTTCTTCCAGGTACTGTTGACTGTTTTGGTAACTTTTTTAGTGTTGTCTCAGTCAAGTTGTTGGTAGAAGCTTGTATCGTTATGCTGTCCGTTGCAATCGTCCATGTACATCTGTTTGTTCATAATAACTGTTCCTGAGCCTTTGTCTGCAGGTTTGATGATTATGTCGGTACGTTCGGCTAGGGTCTTGAGTGCGGTACATTCGTCCTTGGTGAGATTGTCGGGTGTACGTGTCGGTTGCATGTTGTTGATGTCCTTCTCTACCTTATCGATGTAAGAGTCTAAAGAATGGTCTATGTTTTTAGGTTGTGTCCAGTTGCTTTTCTTTTTGTACTTGGTAGTGGTTTCGTTTTCTTGTGTGTCTACTTTGTCCTGCGTGCCTGTGCCGTGCAGGTCTGGGTCTTGGTGGAAATAAGGTTTAAGTCGCAGTCTTCTATTGAAATCTGTAAGGGCAGCATTAAGTTCATTCCAGTCTATGTTTTGTGGGTTTGGGCAAAAGTGAAGTCCTCGTGATAGTAAAGAAAGTTCAGCGTCGGTAAGGTTGACTGTGGAAAAGTTGATGGCAGTATCAAAAAAGAATAGTATGACATCTTAGAAATAACAAACTGCTAAAGAGTAACAAACAAAAGTAAATTATATACCAGCTGAAGGTCTTGATAAGACTAACTTAACGGTGCTATTTTAAGGACAATCAATAGCAAATTGCTTGTTATTGCACTTTGAAACATTTTCTTTAAGACTACTCATTACCTGATCACGTGACTAATCAAATTAGAAAAAAAATTGTCAAAATGTCCAAAGATAATATTTAGGAAAGTTCAGAATATCTCACTCAGCCTTTTATTCACTACAGCCTTGCGGCGAAAAACACCCCCCCCCCCCCCAGTACAAATAGGGTTAAAATCTGAATGTGGATATCATCTGTATCTTTTATTTTGTTAAAGAATTCGACAATAAAGAATACTCAATTTTAACGTTTCGCTTACGCTTCATCAGAAATAAACTTTACAATAATTCGGGGCCTACCTATAAACCTAAATGACAATGGGATCACATGGGAGCAATAACCTAACAACGGGACCTACCTAGTACAATGTGTAAAATTAAACGTTAATTAAAAAGGGAGAGGGCCGAGAAGAAAGAAGAAAATAATTAGAGAAGAATGGAGGTGTTAATAGGAGCAGAAAAATGTTGCTGTCTGCCCCCAGGAGAGAAAAAATATTAATGATAGGGCATGAAAATAAAGTGGTTAATAGGCAGGTGACATAAAAAATAAGTAAGTATAGGTCCCTAAGTGGGTTGACATACACAAAGAGAGAAAAGAAATGAAAAAATATGGCACCGAAATAGAAATAATAATGAACTGCGGAGGAGCGGAGGATCTAGGAATCCACCAGTCTGACATTGAGCCCCTTGGTGCAAAAATATCCAACTTGAACTGCCAAAACCTTCCTTAGCCCTAGAGTCTCCAAACAACCTATCTACAACCTGAAAAGTAACGCCCTTAAAGAAAACTATGATGTCCCACCTCCGAGAAATGCCAACAAATATCTGCCTGATTAACCAGTTCTATATTTTCGAATTCTTTATTAAATTTATATAGTTGATACTAAGGAGCTTTTGATTTATTATTTATGTAGTTGCTATTCTATATTTTCGAATTCTTTATAAGATTTATATAGTTGATAGTAAAGAGCTTTTGATTTAGTTTTTATGTAGTTTCTATTCTATATTTTCGAATTCTTTATTAAATTTATATAGTTGAAAGTAAGGAGCTTTTGATTTATTATTTATCTAGTTGCTATTCTATATTTTCGAATTCTTTATTAAATTTATATAGACGATAGTAAAGAGCTTTTGATGTATTATTTATATAGTTTCTTTTCTATATTTTCGAATTCTTAATTAAATTTATATAGATGATAGTAAGGAGCTTTTGATTTAATTTTTATTTTGTTATTTACTTCCCGTCAAAATGCTTGAGTTCCTCGATTGTTTTGAATTAGAATTTAAACAAAAATGTATCCACGTTTCGTTACACAAATAAACTTGATAAGAAAGCACAAACGTTTCTTGTTTTTCTTCTAGAAAGATGATTGAATCATTCTGTTTTATGCTACAAGAGCGATCTGCACAACATTGTCTGAAAGCCCAAGTGAAAATTAGTTTGATTCTATACAACAATTTTCTTGTTTTGTTTTTGCTTATTTTTATATAAGTCAGTGTTGTTTTTATTTTTGCAGGAAAATTTATGCAAAAATCTTCAATTTTCAGATTTTCAGAATACCCTATTTTTTGTTATAGCTACTACCTACGCATGTTATTAAGTTTTTTGTATTTTGTTTTTACCCCATAAATATCTTTTTGCAGATAATTGATTGCACTGATTGTCTTTCGAATCTCCTCAGTGAATTTCCCCGTACCAGGTACTTTCAAAGTCATATATTTTTCGTTTCTCTTCTTTATTTTAATTTGATCTATAGTTTTAACAGCATTTTTTTAAACAGGGAGAATCACTTTGTTTTTGGAAGTGGAGATAGTAAGAAAGAAGACGATGCTAGTGAAATTGCAGCTGACTCAACGTATGTCAAAATTATATTCAAATCAGCTTTTGATCAAGTTTAACATGTTATGTCTATTTAAAAACTTCTCTTTTTAGGATGCCTAATTTTTTTTGGAATTTTCCATTAAATTAAATTTTTGGCAATCTAGTGTTCACTATGAATGTTCGAAAATGTATTAATTTAATACAGCATTTAAAAATTTTCTTAAAAATTATTGAAACAATTGGTTGCCAACCTTTGTATTCAAAATGCCCTAATACTTTTTTCTTTCACAGTCAGCTTAGGCCAAGGCCACCCCGTATGCTGTCAGAGGATGGACAATGTTTGCTCAACTTATGGTACATTCCTCATTACAAAGAGGTAATTCATCGTATATGTATATGCATCGTATATTTCGTATATCAAAAGCTGTACCGAACTAAGAGAAAATATGAGGGACTCGTTTTCACCATTTAATATAAATAAGAACAGGAATCAAGTCCCAGCTCAAATTTATTGTCATGCTGCCTCACGATACAATTGCAAAGACATCTTCCATACCATTTGGTTATATATCATTGTTATTCTGCACTCTGATTAATGATTGATTTCATAACATTTCAAATTATCACTTAAAGTCATTGCTCTTATAACCTGACAGGCACCGATCCGGCTCTTTGGAAATTTGAACAATTTTGTTGAATCGCATTTTATAACTTTTTTTTGAGTAATTTGAAATTGATCAAGAAACCCTTGGTAGCATCAGCTTTGATTGTAGATTTTGATATTTTCAAGGTTCTGTGCATGGGACAGCCATCGCGTGATGTAGATGTGAATTTGACTCTTACTGTGATTCTAGTGAGTTAATCCCTTCTAAATAGAAGCTTTTGTTTATTTTCTAAATTTGGAGATACTGTTTGATTATTGGTTTGGACAAAAACGTATTTTATCTTCTTGTCCAGTTGACCACTTCTATAGTCCAAACATTGTACTGTGAGAGTTTAGATATATCTATCTCAAGTATAAATGCTATTTTCATTATTTCTAGGAGAACAAGTTTTTCTTTATTCTATTGACTCAATTGTTTATAAATGCTCATAATACAAATAGGTAGACAATCCAAGAAAGGACAACTTTGTGATATTAATATGTAATTGCTCCACATAGTTCGGAATTATCCTTTATCCTCTACAGCGTCTACTGTCAGTGCTGCATGACATCTGTCAATATCTTTGTGCACATTCGAAACTTGGAAGCTCGCATGCAAGACTTGGCTCAAAGAAACTTCAGTTTTCTTGTGTCACTGCAGACTGGGGTGGAACTGAAGGAATTGGTATTTTGATTCTTGAATCTAAGCTTTCATATTCTTTTTTTTGTGTTCATTATTGATTTTTTTTTCGTATAGAATATTATACATCTTCTAAAAATACCGGCCTTGAGGAGAATTCATCTGGATTTTCAGGTTTTTGTCGAAAAAACTGAAATATTGCTGTTTTTCACTTGCAGCATCTGGAAAGTCGTTTGATATAGATATAGATATAGATATCACTGTCAATGTCAATATTTCAGATTGTATTCAATATTAGCTACTTTATCAAAAATTCGATTCAATAGGTATTTCGTTAAGACCTTTCGGATAATAATTTGACAAAAAATATAGCAAATTTAAATTCTTGTCGATTTGTTAATTGCCAGTGTTGATTTGAGTCTCGCAGTAATTGTAGCTGTTAAATATTTTACCTTGATTAAATCTTAAGAATCTCATCTTGATTGACCAATGTGGTTTTATTGTGATTAAGGAGCTGAGTTACGAGAAATGCAAAACCAGATCAATAACTTGGAAAAACCTTCCGATCCTGATATGGTAAGCTCAAATATATTTTCCGTTGTTGCTTCCAGACCTTGTTTAACATGCAGAAAAAACGAAGCCAGTAACAGAGTTTGTGCGTGACGATCATAATTTAACGTACTACATTAATTAATTTACCAACCCAATTACGTCACAACAAACAACAATATAGGTAGTATGACACAATATCATGGGTTAGCAACAAACTTATAAAGGAAGGTATTGGTTACAATGAAATAAATGATGCAAACGGAAACATAAGCCATACAACATTTGCTAAATAAAAAAATTATAGTTTTTGCTACAGTGGAGAGCATGGGCAATGCAATTTGAATTGACAACAGTGTCTTTGAGCTATTTCTTTTGTGCAATTAAAGGTTCAAAAGAATTCACTTAAATTAATGTTTGCTGTTGCAATTACTGGCACGTAGGTGAAGGACAATTAGGAAAAAAAGTGGTGGTGCAAGTCCATTTTATTCACCCCATTTATCCTTTATGATGCACGGCGATTTTGCTCATATAGAAAATAATTAAATCAAATTGTTTACCAATGATTCCAAATGCAGGGAAATATTAATTGTTGCTTCCAAAATAGATTTTTATCGAAAAATCGTACATTTCTTTACTAGGCCATCAGGTTTCTAACGGAGAAAAGAGACCTAATGTACCTAGAGTTCGACGTTGCTGTTTGTCAGTCTGTTCGTAAAACATTTTTGTATACTGGCAATGAAAAAGCTTACCAGGTTAGGCATTGATTTTTACCCATCTATTCAATATCTAAAACATAATCTTCTACCCTAACACGTTTGGCAAACACATATTATTGATCACATACGTACGTTTTCTTGTTTTATTTTCCACTTCATTTGACTAATCTAATGATCGGTTTTTTCAATTTAGAGTATCTCGAACTGCATGCTGTTTGCCTTAAAAGACTTGAGTAATGCAAGCTGGTAATCTATTCCTGTTATTGCTATATTGTCTTATTAGTTTTGCGCTGTAGTCTGTTTTTATAGTCTTGGATAGCGTATTTAATATTGAAAATAGGATTTTAATGTTTTGCACCTTCTGTTTTCTAATCCTTTTTCTGTTTTAGTCAGTCCGTGTTTGCATCAGGGATTCCACTACCAGAGCCCTTACGTCCTGATGATAAGATGGCTGCTGACATTTACCCATGGAGAGCATTTCTAGCACGGTGACTTAATTAAAATGTTTACGGAGTTCGTAGAGTGATCGGTCGCGTAGGATTAGCAGAAATGTGCTGTCAGTGAAGTCAATTTCAGCTCAGTTCATTAAATTTGTTCAAATCTCATTACTGAGAATCAGACCAGTTGAACAAATCCAAGCAATAAATCAATACAGTAATGCAATGACGAAATATAATAAAAATTGTTTAAGTCTAACTAAAATAATACAGTAGAATAATAGAATACCACGAAATAAATGATGGGGTTGTTTGCACAGTTATTACTTTAACGAGAATCTGCCTCAGTAGGTAAACTTTATAGGACTCAGCCAGATCAAACCAACTTTTTCTTGCATTAGGCAAGTCCTGTACTTTTTCCATTTTGCTTTCTTCAGATTGTAAAACAATTTTAACGAAGCTAGGGCCTTACATTTGTTCAATAGTACAATCCAAGAACGACGAGCTTTTGAAGAATGTTTATACTATATGTTTGGTGAAATCCTATTCATTTATTGGCATATTTTCTAGTTTTGATGGGTGTATTTTTCTGTATATCCCTTATTTCAATGTTTACCATTTGAAAGGAATTGAGAATGAAATATATTCTTTAAAGAGAAGAATGAACCATATTTATCAACATTTACCAGCAACGCTCAATGCAACCCTAGAATAACTGTAAATGTTTTAACTAATTGAATTGAACATCCTTCACTCTTATAGTCATTCTGTTCATGATACAAACTTTCATATGAAATGGTCATTAAATCTGTAAAAAACCGCTTGTTAAGTATGTATATTTTACAATTTAATATTTTCTTCAGCTATGGTCCCTTTGCTCTAATGAACAAACCGATTTACAATATTGGTTTCTGCATGCAGCATTGCCTTGCAGGGCTGGACGATGTAGACAGGTAATTTCGATTTTTTTTATTGATGATACAAATATGACAGCATTCAATATATTTGCTATTTCCAACAAAACAATGTTTTGCTGCAACATAGTTATTTTGGATGAACTAAAGGCAGAGCCTAGTGCATTCTTGATTTCAATGAGGCGCTCCTCTTAACTGTATTGCTATAGTCTTATGGACAAATGACGTTTGAAATGAAGAGAGAAATATCAGTTCTCAAAGTAAAATTGAAAATACTTTTTTGGTAAACTTTTTGCTGATTATTTGCCCGTCGTTTTCATTATTGTATTCAATAATTGTTTACTATTACAGACATGTCGTCAATGGTGAAATTTTGAGTTTGTCTTTGCTACTGGAAGACGTTTTGATGTTTGGACCTCCTAATATGTCCTTAGAAGTAGATGAAGACTTGAAGCAACAACAGAAAATGTCTTCCTCTGCGGCAACACGAGCTATCAGCGCGAGGTATTCATTTATCGCTTATATCAATGTATAATCTTTTCTTAACAGTAGTTGAAATATTTTTCAAGCCATCACCCGAACAACAGGATTACGTTTGCAGGCATCGATTATAATTTCGTTAAACAACTATTCTATATGACAGAACAGAAACTGCCGAAACTTATTAATTTATGATAATGATAATTTTAGGCAGCACTAAGATCTATATCTTCAATGAATATTTATGGTCAAAACGAACAATTTTATGCTTCCAATCAAAGTGAAACAATTTTTCATATCATTCAGCAATCTAATATGAGAGAAAACTACTAGAAATATATAGTTCAATGATGCTTTATGGCTTCTAGACTAATGGCAAAAGCGAAATCTACCCGCCAAAATAACAAAAAGTTATCATGCATTTCACAAATATAATACAAAGGAAATTGTTATTTATTAAATGCTTAAGAGACCTGAAGGGAGAAGGATCCCGTAATAATACCCACGTATCTAAGCGAGAGTAGCAGAATATTTTTCAACTAATGGTCGAATTTCCACCAGATGGTGCTTTAAAAGTCATTATCAGGGTGCAAGGTGAGTTGCAGTTTAAAACGAGGTGTATCTCAAACCTAGATCCTGATCTTTGAAGGTACTTTTCAAGAATTCTAGAGGACGTTGAAATGTTTTCAAGAACAACGAAGTTTAAATAACCAATTCATTTTTAGTTTGAAATAAATTTTGGAGGATGGTAACGCTTTTAGGGCAAGTCAGTCAAGGGGAATCTGAATTTATAAATTCATTCAAGGGGGATTCTTTTTCTCCACTTCCCCGGCCCTCCCCTGTTGAATATTTATTAATTAGTGTTTCATTGTATTAAGTAGGCTTCTCTTCAGGCTGTACCCATTCTTACCCCTTTTTAATTTACCGATTATAAGCAGGCCCCATATTATTTTAAGAATAGTACCGAAGAAAATTCATACATCGAATAGCTTACAAATACATTTATATTTATATTCTACATTTATATTTAGTAAAATAAACTAGCTATTGTGCGTGTGGCTTTACATTTATCATATATAAATCTATATGTATGCTTTAATTGGCAAACTTAACAATCTCGTTTTATTTCACAATATCTGTTCCTTTCTAGCTCTGTAAAGCAAGTAGAACCGAAAGAACCTGTCAAATTTGCAAGAAAAAGCATGTTTTCTTACCGCGGCAATCCACTTGGGGCTGCTGAGTTTCTTCATGATTTTCTGCGGCTGTATTCCAAATTGGAAAAAAGTAAAGATGAATGGGCTTGCCGAAAGCTAGGCATACCCGCCCTAATTTCAACAAAATCTTATCGTAGTTTTCTGTGAGTAATAATGAATATTCATGGTAAAAATCTTGATTGTTTTTGTTTTTTTGGGGCAATTTTTCTGTTTTTTTTTATCTTAAGGTGTTATTTTGAAAGAGCCGATTCGTATATGTTTGCTAACACAATGTTTGTCAATGTTTATAATTTTTTCCAGGACTTTGTACAAAACCGATGTTCTTCAGCTTGTTTATAAGCAAATTCAAGCAACGCGAGGAAAGGTAACATGCATATCATAGATGGTAGAAAAACCTACTTAAAAGCTTACTCTGGCGTCATTAAACGCGTATATTGTATTGCTTGAAATGAAATATACAATTTCAAAAATTCGTTTCTTAATGTTCAGGAAGACGAGTACAACAATAACAATATCATAGAGGATAATGAGCCATTGAACTTTCCTGAAGATGTGGGAGAGTACGAAATAAAAGCCAGACAGGTATGTTAGTTCATGTAACCTATGCTATATCTACTTAGGTTCTACTGATATTCATCTTCTTCTTACTTAAATTTAATAGATTTATTTCTTGTGAATAGCAGTAAGGAGTTTCAACACAACTGTCTTCTAATTATCTGGAATTTCATTCCTAAAACAGCTTAGACGGTTGCTTGAAAGTCTCGAGTGCTCAATGGTCAATGCTGTAACTCGAAGAATTTCTCGAGAGCATACATTGGTGATAGCAGAGAAAAGCCGAGAGGATCCAAATTTACCGACAGATCTCTGGAAAAAGGCGGTTTGTATTTTCTAGTACTTCGCTTTTTAATTTTTCATAGGGTTTTTGTTGCTGATTTGAGGTGATGGATTCATTGTTAATTGGGCTTGATAGCATAAAACAATTTTAAAATTATGATACTTTTATGCAGTACATATACACCAAAATGTAAACCAGATAAGTGGTTGTTGCAGTTGTAAGCACATATTATTCAGTACACCGATCAAAGCCCGCAGGCTTAATCTGTTTTAAATTTACAACATTACCATATTATCATATAAATGGGTAGCCATATAAATCGTGAAGGAGATCCATATGGATTCGTAAAGCATTCGCAGTGGATTAGTAAAAGTCTGCACGCAGGCTAATAAATTGGAGGTATTTGGTCAGATTGCATGCAGAGGCTGGTTTGTTGAAAATCAGCTCCCATTTCAACCAGCGTATAAAATACTGGAAGACCTTACCCTCCTTTGATAGATTTATTCAATACGATTCAACTCAAGTCAGAAACAGTTTCACGGCAAAAGTGGCCAACACAAATACAATAAAATGAATTGATGGGTCGGATGGTATCTAGAGCTTTCCAGTTTTTTCTTAAATATTCTTAAATATTATATGAATTTATCGTTGTAGTAAATCACATTAATGGAAACAGGACATATTAGTCATTTTCTTTTCAACGCACTTCTTAACGTATTAATTCACAATCATCATACTGCAGATCATTCTATTATACAAATTTGCCGTACAATAAAAATGAAAACGAGGCTTAAAGAAAAAGGGTGGATAAGTGGATAAATACAGTCATAAAAACAATCATAAAAACGAAAACTGTCTGTTCAGGCCATTAGGGACGAAGGTTCCAATTTGACATATTATCCTTTTTTCTCATGTTTTGCGCTTGCGTGAGTCCATTGGTGCGTACAGTAGGCAAAGCACTGCCATGCCGTTTTTTTGTGTGTTTACCAGAATTGAAATGTATAAAAATGATGATATCAGCATCATGTTCATGGGTTGTTTGTGTCATTACGAAGATGCTTCTGTGATTATCAAATTGTTTTATTTGATGAAAATCTTGTACTTGCCTAGGCAATGAAAGAAAACGTGAGCCTTGCTCGACCGCATATTGTTGAAGACTTCTTGCAGAAGCTGATGAGTGATCATTTGGATAACGAAGATAATGTTTCTTTCAATAAGGTATTTTATTACATAAATATTTTTCTTAATATCTTAAAATACAGTTAGTTATATGCAGTAGCTAAGCTATCATTTTTCAACAATGAAAAAAATCTAACAACTTCAACAAACCAGCTTCGATCGAAAAAGCTCTTTATGTCAAACTGGTTTGCTTAACATTTTCAGGGACATTTGGAAAAATGTTTATTGAAACTGGCATCTAACATTTTTCAACGGGAAAGACTTAGTTTTAGTAGGTAGGTTTCCTTGCATTTATTAAAACTTATTAAAAGTTTATTTTTCTATACCCCCCCCCCCCCTCCCCTGTTTTGCAAACCAGAATCAAAGTTATAGTTTTTCGTTATATTGGATAAGAACCAAGGCTGACTTTCCGTGCTTCTTGTATTCAGTTATTCAGGCTTTTACGAAAACATTTTAAGGCAGCAAAATCAAACCCTCTACATGAAAGAACAGGTAAATTTTCCTTCTTATACAATTTGTACGGTTTTGAAGAGTTTGTATTTTAGTGAGTGTTAATGGAAATTCTGCAATCAACGGAATTTACCAAAATCATTAGTAATTGCTTGTTAAAAAAATTGATTGCTGCAATAACCTATTGCGGATCAATCATTTTATGGCACATGCTGATTTCCATTCATAAAATGGTTGCTTACAATATTTAGCTACATTCTTTCTTCTTTCATGCTCTAATGTAGTGCATTAATATTTTATTATCATCAAAAGAAAAGCAAATTATTCCAAACATCATCATACAATTTTTCTTTAGGAAATCAAAAAAGCGAGAAATGACGCGCAGTTATCCATTGCTGATCAGAATGTAGAAGTAGATTGCCTGATGGCTGAAAAATGTTACTCCTTGATTATAGGTAATACAAACCGTTTGTGCTGCTTCATTGCGACCCAAGGTGTGTGCAGTGGATTTAAAATTTGTTAGTTTAATATGAATTAAATTTCTTTGTGGTTTTTCTCTCAGAAATAACCTCTTTACGGGCCAAAGTGACTGAAATGACACAAAGCATAAGAAATCAGGTAACAGATGAATTTTTTTGTTGTTATAAATTCTGTATGTAGGCCGAAATATCCCTTAACCTAATTACAATTGCATAACTTAAATACCTATTGATGTAGAATAAAACTGACAAAGATTAAATGAACTTATTTTTTAAATGCAAAGTACATAAATTGAAGAAAACTATTAATATCACTATGCAGAAACAGTTGCAATATACAGTACCGTACTTTTTAACGCCAAATTTGTTATACTTTCACAATAAACACTAAATCAATTACTCATTCAAATAATGTTTGTGATGCGATATATCTAATTATTGAATAGTAAATAATAAAATAATAAAAAGAATCCAAATTTTAAGGCGACCAACAAATTGTTGATATCTTTTTCTCTCTTTCCAACCCCTCTTTTCAAAATTTACCTAAATGTATACACTCTTTGTCTTCGTGGCTCAAAAGCCTGAAAAACATATTTTCATTATTCAATAACCTAATGGAAAGAAATTTAGAAAAAAATTTCTTACTTCTTGAGAAAATGGCCTACTGTAAAAAGTCTTCTACGACGAATTCTTTAGTGTTTTACAATATGCATACTAACACTCTGACCTTAGCATTTTGTTATTATAATGCTACTCTATTGGTTTAAAAAGTTAATCAATTGAAATTATTCGTTTACGGTTTCCAGCACAGAAGTGCATTGATTAGAACTATTTTTTAAGGAGGCTGATATCAGAGAGCACTACAAACAAGAGTACAACTCATTAACAATCGAGCTTTTTAACAATGCATTTGGAATGAAAAACAGATTTGAGCAGTTCAGGTTTGTGAAGCACACGTAATTATATATATCAATGCCTAATAAATGAAAATACGGTAAGCCAATATACTTTTCACTGAGAGAGAACCTTGCTCATTGCTTTGCTTTTATAGGAAACAATTCGAAAAACACAATAAATCATACTGCATATATTAATTTAGACTTCGTAATTATATATATCAATGCCTAATAAATAAAAATATATCTTAAAGTGAATACTCACCACGAAAGGTGCTTAAAATAAGGAGCTGAATAGAGATGATGCAAAAAGACAACAAGTATGCGACTCAAGGTTTCATGATTTCTCAATCTTCAGGCATACAAATACAACTTTGCAAGAACAAGTTTAACGGTCAATACGAACGATCGAACGCAACAATCAATTGATCGTACTTGTAGTCTTTTTTCATTACTTCTCTATACTATATTTGTATATATATCACGGTAAGCCAATATACTTTTCACTGAGAGAGAACCTTGCTCATTGCTTTGCTTTTATAGGAAACAATTCGAAAAACACAATAAATCATACTGCATATATTAATTTAGACTTCTGAGTATGGAAGAATTTATACTTTGCTATTGTATGGACTGTTTGTAGTTTGTAGCAGGCCTGTCTGTACTAGACATTTTTTAATGCCCTCTATCCGTGTAGGTATTTCATAACGGATACCTGCGAGATCGTAAACCATTTATTTTGTTTCAAAACTTTGAATCACATTTCGGCATACGATAGGTCATCGCCCATAAATAGCAAGGTCATTTATACTCGAAACCACGGCGCCAGGCAGAACAAGAGAATTTTCTTCGATTGTTGATTCTTCGAGAAACTACGGACGACACATTTATCTGTCCTGTAAAACTATGTGAAAATCAAATAGCTGGAAGTAAGTGGCGCTGCAGAAAACATGTGGACAATGTTTTTCCTTCATGACATGTTTTTCCTTCAATGAAAAGCCTATCTGGAAAATTGATTGAGCAACGTATCCATCGAGCAAGTGACCAAAGGAAGTCAAAGTATGGTCATGATAAAAAAGCGTGCCAATACAACAAAAAAGTACATTTCACGCTGGTTGGCTTTGTGCTGTATGTGGAGTTGGCATGCTACAACAACAAGCTTTACAGAATGCTTGTATCATGAATTGTTTTGAATTTTGTTGTAAGTCGACATACCAATGTTGACTTCTGCATTGGCTCTGCAGAGGTTGTTTGCAATTCTATGTAGCTCATTGGAAATTATTGCCATTACTGACTAGATAGATCTTCGCAAGTCATAGGGCCTGTTTGCCTCTATTTTTGGTAACCAGGCTGTTTCAGAAGTTTACATGAATAGAGGCAAGAGCGAATAGAGGCACTGGCGAATCGGAAAATTGCAAAATGGTGCAAAAACCTTTCTTGATTGATTTCCTCGATGTTTATGAAAATTGCCGTTCATGCCATCGACGAACTAGTTATAAATAGCACCGTCATCATTACTTTCGTTTTGTTTCCTTTCGATATGTTCTACTTGACATACGGACATGTCTCTGATTCCATTTGCACACCGATGAAAACATTGCATGCAGTTCTTTCTAAGGTGGTTTGTGGCTTATGGATTCTTCTTTTGCAATGACGGGCAGCCTTGTGTGAATGGCAACATTGCGACTTCGGTACAGGAAGGTATAGCATTGCATGTATAGCATACTCCTGGGCGATGGACAACATGGGTCTCTTCTTGGTGTTTTGTTGAAGTCCCACACATCTGCCTTAAAAAATCCGTTTTGCATCATCTACAATCTGTACATCTGGAGGTCATTCGTCAACAGCCATACACTCCTGATCGTCTTTTACTTACCTAAGTCCTTTAAAATTTCGCCTGCCTTCAATTTTGGTTCCCTTTAATTTTCGCCCTTTAATTTTCGCTCCCCCCTTGTGCAGAAGTTTCTCTCCCTTTAATATTCGCCCCCTCCCCCCTGCCTCTAAATTTCAAAGTGTTGGCCTAATCAGTTTCCAAGCAATGTAATTGCAGAGCCCGATTATAATAACTTTCATGCCACATGGAACTTCACTGCGGCCTCTGCGAAATCAGGTCACTTTGTTTGACTATTGTAGAAGTTGACACCAATGCGAAATCAAAAAGGCCTAAGTAAGAAAAGAATTCGACTTAAAAATTTTGTAAATAGGTGACAATGGCTATCCAGGGGAGACTGAGGTCTTGAACTGAAATTTCAAAAGAACACAGCGATTGTATGCGTCAGAGAAAAGCTACATCATTTACATCATTAACAGCTTGCTGAAACAAGAACATCATTTACAGCTTGCTTTAGATATCTTTGAAAGGGTCAACTTCAATTTTCATGTTTATGTACTCACTGATCTTAGATTTACGCCAACCATTTCAAACAATGTCTGGTTTTCATCGCATGTAGTCATAGAATTTGGTCACCCATTTCGCATGCAATGGCTTGACGACAGTTAACTGTGTTCCAACTTTGATTTCGTGGGGTAATTTACCCGCCTTCGTTTGTTCTACTATTTGACCTAAATACCAAGTTTGCGCTTAATGTCTTAAGAAATCTTTGCACGGCTTGTTGACAGATACGATAGGTTGAAAGTAGGAGGTCCAATTATTTGGAACTGGAACCATTTTACCCCGTGACTGGCTAACAATTGATTTTACTGGATCTGTCCATTGCCTTTTAAAAACATCGCTCATTAATAGCCACGGAAAATCTTCACCCAAGCCCAGTTTCTCGCGGGTTTTGTTGAAGTAAGGCAAGTGAATCTTGTTTACCAAATCAAAGTTAGTTTGTTAGTTTGCCCAATGGTTTTTTGTATGAGTTAAATGGAATCTTTTTGGGAAATTGTAATTTGAATGGCAGCGATCTGTTTCCCCTGGTAGATCAATGGTATCGGTAAAAAGTTCCCACTTAAAGTTATTAACGCTACTCTCACCCTTTTTGTTCATTGTGTATTTGCTGACCAAAACAAACGGCAAAGGAGTCTGATCAATGTTAATGATAAGCTCCGGTGGTATGTTATCTGCTTGAACAGCCTCAGAAATTTCTTTATAAAAGAAGAATTCAACTTATCTGGCTTCGAAGTTGTACATTTTCTATTCACCCATTTCATTCGTTTAAACACCGACGTACACCACCTCCAACCCAACTTTGTGGAGCATCCATACTCAGCGAGGAGAGTGCGATCACTAGCAAACAGAAGACCTTTTGCAATGGCGACAAGCACATTGTAATTAACAACTGCACCGCTGAGGCGCATGCTTTGTGCCATTTCCATCACTTTTGCATCAATTTCTTCAGGCAATAAAGTCTTTCTTCCCCGTTTCTTTTGTGGCAGCTGAGATATATCAACATTGGCGGCCCCTTGTCTTTTCCTTGTACTTTTTCATAAATCCACGTACAATTGTGAGAGGAATTGCATATTCTCTTTGCTGCAGACTTGTTGCTTCCATTTAGTGCAAATTTGGCAACTTCACAGAGCAATCGATTTTTTTACTGCTACTGGCCGCACTGGTGTGTTTTTCCTCTAAATTTCTTATCGCGCTTTCCACCTCTTGTTGTTCAGCGGTTGTAATATTAGCTATGGTCGCTGCCACAAGCACAGAATCGACAGCTCTATTACCATTCGAAGGTTTGAAATATTTATGCAATGACATATTGGGTAAGTCCTTTTCTCTACTGCAACACAATCAATCCTTGGCATCCACTACATTGGAGGTACAAAGTTATTACTCAAAAACGCAGACGGACACAATTTCACAATGGAAAAGATCTGCTCAAAGAGATCTATTAGTGAGTAAGACACATTTATACTCCCACGTCTGGGGATAGGCAATCGATAACAGTGGGTGCATGGGAGATTTATGGAAGAAAAAATGTGATAATAAGCATTTAACAACATCGATCTAGAGGTTCAGCCATTCAGCACAGCATCCGCAATTTTCTGTTAACATTCTATGCAAGTACAGTGGTACATCAGACACATCCACAGAATCCACATAATTTTACCTAAGAAAATGGGCGTTTGCTTTGTTTGTAAAAAAGAAACAAATTATAAATGTATAACTTGCCTAGAATTTATTTGCAATCGTAATTTGGATTGCCATGTGCCAGTTGAAGAAGGGAGTATGTCTGGGTGGCATATGGGACGACAAGTAGCGATATGTCATCCTTGCAAAGGGTCACGCGAAGTATCTTCGAAAACGAACGACAATGCAGGTGGTGTCGATTCTGAGAACTTGATAAGGTTTTAAATCAACTGCATATACCAAGAGAAATAAGTCGCTTTTGCCACTTTGTCTTGAATTAGGGAGGCGCTTTAGAAGGTCGTGTACGAGACAATAAGCATAGAAGGTCACCAATTTCCCGAAGGTGGACTCGAAGTACCAATTGTTGTTATGGTCAAGAAAGATAAGACATCAAGATTTGTCTTCAGTCGAATGAAAGAATATTATATGGAGCCAGAGAAGATGAGAATATATCCTGCTCAATCTGAGGCCGAAGGGGGGGATGGCCAATGATGACTTGGATGGTTATGGCTCTGAGGAAGAGAACACGGTGGAAGTAGAAAATTAAAATAAGCCCTCAAAGACAGGGGAGGACAATATTGTTATCGAAGATTAATGCTTGTATTCTATATATTGTGTTTATTTTCTCTTCTTATCGTTCTTCTTGTATCGTTTTGTGGTGTTCCTGTTCAACAATGTTATTAATGCATGTCTTGTATTTCGTATTACAATCAAAACTAAACTTATTTTATAGAAAATAGATTTTTTCGCTCCCTCTAATTCTAATATTTCCACAATTCGCCCCGGGGCGAAAATTAGACCAGCGAACTTTAAAAGGACTTTGTACTGGCTGAAAAATGCTTATCACAGGTTGTGAAAGCAACTTTTTCGCATTCTATGATGCCTTTGTAATGGGTGAATCAACTTGGTTTCCCAGAGTCGGCTACGCACATGCAGTAGAGCTTCTCGTTTTTTTGGTGTAAAACAGTCCCTTATGGCTAGCTGGCAAGATTTTTTGTAAAATCGGTCAAAGGTTTCGTCATTAGGAAATATTTCGAAGACTATTGATCAAAAGAAATGGTGTGGGCAAAACCCCTTCTTTGTATATATAACTGACGAACGACGGGGGTGATGATAACCGATTCCTCTTCCGTGGGTTATTCTCAACCGTTTTCTTCGCACAGTTAGAGATTAGGAAATGTCAGACGTTGTTCGTTCCTTCTTATCGCTCCACTGTACCAAGTCGGAATTAAACTTAATATTAATCTCAAAAGGAACTGATGGCCTTGAAACAATAAAAAATGTAACCTTTTACATGTAAATTTACATTTGCCTTTACCTATACATCGTTGCATGTAATCATAAACAATACAAATGTTTATTGTAATAAATATGTCAATTGGAAATTTTCCATCTCCTCCAATGCGTTAGGTTTCATAGTTGTTCATCTTAGTAATAAAGCACTCAACTCTTTCTGACAAACTCTAAAAAATGTAATTGAATGAAGACCCTAATATTAATCAATGAAGTAAACGGTTTTTACCGTTGCCTTTCAAGATTTATATCTATATAGCTTACATTATCTTATTTCGTGTTGAATAAATTCGAATAAAAACTAACTTTTTGAATCAGCTTTGGTTTTATATAGATTTTCATTTCGTTTTAGATCTTGTCTTTATGATGATGTCTTCGATTGTCTTGGTGAAGTAAGAAAGCTGGCTGTTGAGAGCATGAAAAAGATCAGGGAAAAATCTGGTCACGCTGAAGGTTTGTTATTTGGTCTGCTGCAATATTTTTTGTACTCGTTTATGCCTTCAAAAAAATCCAATTTGTGGTCGAAAACCTTGTGGCCCGGGTCTTACATAGTTGTATTCGGATCGACCAAAATGCGACGTTTAAGTCGATTGAGTACGACAATGTTAATTTGGGTCGACCTAGTTTGTTAGATTCGATTGGTCCTGTCGCATGATGCTTCACGATAGCTTCTTGGGTCAGACGTTGAATTTATTTTACTGCTTTTTATTTCACTTTACTGAGCATACGCGTTTCAATTCATGATTAAGTCGAGCAGCATACGCAGTTCGCCCCAATGCAATTTGTCAAAATTTGACTAAATTTATTTGAATATTATGCGACTAACCTTTGTAGCTACAATAAATGCTAATAAGGTATCGGTACTATACAAAAAATGTAAGAAAGATCAAGGAAGAAAGCTAGGGATATATGCAAAATTCCTCCAATCGAAGGAAATTTTCTAAATCGAGAGAAAAGTTTATGAAGGAGTTTCTTGCGATTTTCTTGAAAACTAATCTTTTAAAACTACTCCCTCGAAAACTGGGATTTGCATAATAGAGTATCGATAGGTCACCGCTGAAATAGAAAAATTCCAAAGAAAGACGATTTTAGTGACGTTATCTATTGTTCTGCTGGTCTTGCTTGAAAGGCTATTCTCACAGTGGGAGTCGGTAAAATATAACACGCTGTGTTTTTGAAATCGCGAGGTTTAAAATCAGTAGCTAGTGGCATTCTATAGCAGAACCGATTGCCCAATATTGTCTCTCCACAGAAAGTGTGGAGCCCTGCTGCTTCCAGAAGGAAGACGGTGGTTTCAGTAGTCAAAGAGATGGCAATGAAACAAGCTCTTTTTACCAATTTCAATAAGGCATTTATTCATCTGAATAGCCAAAAATGCAAAATATTTTCTTCGAGTTGCTTTCAATATTTATCATGGTTATCAATGGCTAAAGAAGAAACCAAGACACTACTAGTTTGTGCATAGCATTATGACAGTTATTGACTCCTGGTGTGTACAGTTGTGTAATGGTGTGAACTTGCTTAACTAATATACAGTCTACAACCTGGATATCACTTTACTTTGCCATTCGACGAGCTTCTGCATGTGATTTATTGTATCTTTCTTACTCATTCTACACAGCCTGTTTAACAACAATTCGGGGCTTAGCTAAGGCTTGGCAACGTTCCTCGGAAAGTTTCTAATTTTGAAGTCCTAAAAATTTCTTTCTAATAAAAACTCTTTCTAATTTTTGGGTCTAAAATGCTACTCTTCATATTCATTGTTTCAAAATCTTTTTTGCTTAAATATGATAAAACTCTTAGGGCTATCATGGTGAAATTTGGAAAAACCGTGAATTTGTTCAGCTGCTGCCTCGGTATCATGCTCTAATTCAACTAATTTTTATCACATGGCGGTATTAGCTACGTTTACCCAAAAGCTCTTTTCTAAATCCTAACAAATGCAGGGGTATAGATAGGCTAATACAACTGCATAATGTTTTCAAAACTTTCTGCTTATTCGGCAAATATTTGCGTACCATACTTCTTCGTACATTGCAACTGCGTTGCTATTTTCTCATATGGCAGCCAAACGTGCTCCAAATTCTGCGTCTAGATTAAAGATTGTAGAGGTAAAACGTGTGCCATTTTCATATTTACTCGTCGCGAATAATTCCCATGGTAGGCCTGTAGATAGGAGAACTGAAGAGAGAGATCGACAAAGGTAAACATAACACAGCAAAGCTCTAGATCATCAAACTAAAACTACTTATCGTACGTGTCTATTGAATGTTGTAATCCTGTGTCGATGATTTGAATACTAGCTATATATGGCAACCAACCTATGTATAGCAACAAATAGGTCAGCAAATAGTCAAAGCACTACTTTGATGGTTGAGGATGAATCCTTTCTGCAACAGAAATTTACAGTTGACGAGGAAGAGATCATGGCACCTGATTGCGAAGAACAAGTTCCAAACATTGAAAGAGAATAAATGGAAAGATTAGAGCAACTTGAGGTTCAAAACAAGAAATTAAAGGATGAGAATCAAGAATTGATCCAGAAAAAAGCATTCTAGAGATGAAGCAAGATAGACACTTTTCTGTTGAAGCTTTTAAAAATGACCAAAACTCTTCAGGTTTTTCATTGGGCTGCCAGATTATGAAACATTAAAATAATATTTGATTCATTTGGTGCAGCAGTTCACAATTTGCTTTACATTGGCTCCAATACAAATGCAAGCAAAATTGATTCAGCTTCCTATATAAAGAAAGGTCCTAAGAGAAGCATAAGTGCTGAGCAGGAATTTTTTCTTACTCTTGTCAGATTACGATTTGGCCTTCTTGAAGAAGATATAGCATATAGAGCAGGGGTTTCCACCTCTCAGTTTTTAAGAATTTGGATAACATGGTTGGATTTTCTTCATAGTAAATTAAGAACATATCCAATTTGGCCTCTAAAATCAGCTATCATAAAGACAATGCCCGACTCCTTTAAAGATTTGTACCCATCAACTTGTGTCATTATTGACTGAGATATATGTTGAAAAGCCATCTTCACTCAGATCTTGATTGGAATTACCCCTAGTAGAGTAAGGCTTGATTGGAATTACCCCTAGTGGAGCGATATCATTTGTTTCAGACCTTGATACTGGTAGAACAAGTGATAGGAAAGCTACATTTAATTCCAAAATCTATATACTGCTTGAGGATGGAGGCTCTATCATGGCTGATAAAGGGTTCGATATTGAGAATGATTTGCCAAAAGGTGCGAGCCTCAATATGCCCCCTTTCTTAAGGGGTAAGGATTTTCTCTCTTCACAAGAAGAGCTTGAGACAAGGCAGATTGCCTCAGTTCATTTCCATGTGGAGAGGGCTATCTCACGGATAAAGACATTTACAATTTTGAGTAGTGTTTGTCCAATCAGTATGGCCCCAGACCTCAATAAGATTTGGGTAATTTGTTCATACTTGACCAATTTTTCGCCACCATTGATTCAGTAGAAAGTACATTCATTTTTGAAAATAACATTTTATAAGCAACAAACACCACAAACACCAAAAATGTATTTCTTTTTGTCTTCTAAGTCTTTTTGTCTTTTATCACAACATATCAATTTTGAACCAAAGCAGTTTCAAGAATGCAACCAATTTAACAGCTCGCATATTTGAAAAAATGTATTTTTTAATGTTCAAAATAAAGTTTATACATTTTAATGCCTAGATTTTTGGGAAAATAAACTCAACAAAAAAGTCTTTTAACATTGGGAGCATTTTGGTTGTCCATAGGAATTCATCCTTGGTGATTCTTTCAATGTGCGAATCCTTTGATGTAAATGCCACAAAGTCTATCCATTCAAGCCCAAAAATATTTAAGATTCCTTGGCATTGATAAAAGTAACAATGTTTGTGCTTTAGTGTGATGATTTCATCTGTCAGTTTTAAGAAGAAGCTTTTGTCAGTTGTACAAGCCTCCTTGATGGTCATCTCTCTTCTTGAATAAGGACATTTAACCTCAATGCATCCAACTGCAATGTCATTTTCAAAAACAATCCCATCAGGGCTGTATCCTAGCCATGGCCAACTCTGGTTTATTGTGAAGCCATATTTCTTCACAAATAATGAAAGGAAATCTTTCTGCGTACTTTGAGATGGCCTTGTCATCATGATCCAATCGCCATCTCAATGCTACAGGCATTGAGCTTTTGTTGCAGAATTTGTTTTCAATGATTGACTTTACCAAAGATAGAGGGTATGCTTTCTGTCTTCTGTATAGAACCTTTCCAAACATTGAAGCTGTTATCCTTTTTGAGCGTTCCAAGTACCAAATTGGCTAATCACTTTGCAAGATAGTTTTTAAGCATAGGTCCATGGATTGCTCGACTGAAATGCCAACTTTATTGGAAAATTTATCCAAAACATCTTTATTGATTAAAGATTCAACCAAAATATCATTGTTGGATAAATTTTCATAAACTTTTTTTTAAACTAATAAAAATTGTCATCCAGTGTTTGCCTCTCAGTCTTGTCAGAGCTGTCCTGCTTGATAGCTCTTGAGCAAGATGTGCTTAGCCTCAATGTTTTCAGAGCTAACTAGCGTCGCGTAGTTTGCAATGTGTTATTTTACGCGCAGAGAACAAGCCAGAGAATCAGTCAGTCTGAAGTTATGCATTGAATTTCATTTTTTACCTAATTCAAACAAATTACATACAAGGCTTTATATAGGAATGAAATGCTAAAATTAAGGCAAACATCATAAATTTAAATTAGTGACAACACATAACAGGAAATGGAATAGGAATCCCTTAACGCAAAGGTGATGCCGCGTGTGACACAA
>JAACYV020260634.1:0-11645 GCA_009936425.2 Chrysaora fuscescens | reverse complement strand
TTTAAATTAGTGACAACACATAACAGGAAATGGAATAGGAATCCCTTAACGCAAAGGTGATGCCGCGTGTGACACAATGGATGTACTATACAGCGGAGCTAAGTAAAAGTATTAGAATAGATGAACTTGGGAAAAATTTGCCAAGACAAGAAAGGACGTAAAAAACTACAAGCTCACACATTCTGTCCACGTGTATTAGGCTATAGCTGTTATACCTTCTTTATGACGATAGATTGACCCAGACAAGCAAGTTACGCTAGATTAGTGGATTCCACCTAGACGTTACCAACAAATGGCTAGGCAACACTCAGAGGATACAGGCTCTTCAAAAACAGTTTCTCTCTGTTGCTTTTCTTGGATAGGAAAAACATGAAATTGAATGTTTTTTCATTGTTTTTATTTTTCATTAGAAAGTAGGCCTTATTATATATTGTTTTTCGTTTATTGATCTTCTGTGCAAGGGATGGATAAGTTCCTGTGTCTGTCTTCTGAATACCATCTTAAAGATATTCACAATTTTCAATGACATATGTGATTTCTTTTGTTTTTAGAATTGACACTGTATTATTGTCGCTACACTCTCATCAATAACCCTCGTAAAATTGATAATCATCATTGCCAATTGGACGTCTGCGTTTGCACGTCCGTTACTTTCTACCTATGTACCCGGCGCATTGCTCCCCTGTTCGCTTCGACGTGGAAATTTCATTAAATATTGCCGTTGTTTTTGTGGAAAAATCAAATTCAAATTCGCCAAGCCAAATGCCCATTATCCTATTTATCACCATCAAGTTCCATATCTGTAACAATTCAAGCTTTCAATCTCAAAATGAAATTGCCCAGACAATGTAAAGAAATAGTGATCGAATGATCTTCTTCCTTCTAGCCAGAAAAAACCATTTAGGTAGTACAGTAAACGGTGTTTTGTAAACTAAGTCATATATGCCTAAAATAGTTGTAAGCAATTTAACCCAAATGAAACTACATTACCAAACTCGTAATCAAAACGATTTAGTAAGCTCAAAAGCAGCAGAAAGACGTTGTTTATTCTATTTGAACCGTATAATAGGTTTATCTGAGGTTGTAGATTTTGGCGACGAAATTTGGGCTAATGTACTTACCCGAATTAAATAAAAAAGTTGCTAGAAATATTTGATAGAATGTATTATTCTCGCTTGAGATGTAGCGAAAAATTACAACTTGGGATATCATCGAACCTCTACTCGTGAAGTCGGAGGAAGTTTACCAAAAAAAAAAAAACGAATTAAAGCAAGCAGACTTTCGAGCCTTTGTAAGAGAGCGAACGATTTTCAGAAAAAAAACGCAACCTTCTAGAAGCAGAGATCTCAAGCAGTCGACTGAAAATGGCCCGAGTAGCCAAGATCGAATTTTGTTTTTCACTCGAAGCTGTAGGCTAGGCGGCCGTCCTGGTCAATAACCTGTTATTGTCCTTTTCTTGGTGTCTTCCCGTAAAGCTTGATGGGTCCACTGTATTTCGTCATATTTCAAATGACGTTGAAATGATTTCTGGTCAACTACTTAGAAGCCTTCGTTTTGATGCACTGAAAAATGCCACCTTATCATTTAAAAAACTTGCTCAGATAGAAAGTTTTCTAGTAACTACATTATGATATAGGATCGAAGACAATATTTTATTCTTGTTGGAGTACTTTGCCTTTGGAGGCCTGTCTTCATTGGTTTTTGTAATATCTACGAAAAGATATACCAAAAAGAACATTTCAGAACACCAAGATATTCGAGGCTTGCATTGAATAAGAGTAGAATTTGAATTAGTACAGTATTCCAGTTCATTGTAATAGTACTTTTACGCAAATTTTCGCCATTGCTGTAGAAATTGTATGTGTAGGTAGAATTAAAGTTCGAATCTTATCAAATTTTCTTCAAATTGCATTGTTAATTTTGATTGGATGCCTTTTATTTTAGTCGATATGAATACGTTGAGCCAAAGGTTGCTCAGAGCTGAGCAACTGAGAGAAGCACAGTGGGAAAGCAAGAACCTTTTAAATATGGTAAAATTATTTAGTATTAAATTTCTACCTTTTTATACCTTATACAAAAATATGAATTAATATCAATAATAATTCTACCAGATGGGATACACCTTTTTTTCGCGTACATTTCATGCAAACAATACCGTCTTTCGATCAATATGGGATATAAGGTAATGTCTTGCTTTTTATTGATGGAAAAAAAGTTTGTAAGGATTTGGAAAGCAGATTAATTATTTTAGAGATAAGTCCTTTGCCATCAACATAACATGGTTTTTTCAACTTACCGTGCCACTACGTCAAGATTTGTTGTATGATTTTGACTTTGTCATATTGATACAATATTAGATATTGAAACTAAAGGCATTGGCCTATTGGAATAGAACCAAAAATTCGACGAAGTTTGAGCTTAAGGTGAGCTAGTGTTTGAATATTGTATTTATAATTTACTATTGTTGTTTTATCTACACCCGAGACTCCATGAAGCGATGCTCTGCTACTCTTTTTTAATCGCTTACCTATACATTATTTTCTGGTATGTTGTTATATATGAACTTCCTCTTTGTACGTTTTTATTCTATTTGGGCTACAAATTTCTAGTTGATAAGAATGAATTCTCGAAAATATCGCCTTATCCATCATTAGCTCAGAAAACTCAATGATGAAGTTATTCGCACCAAAAAAGAATGTTTGGAAACCAATTTACTGCAAGAGGAGAAAGAATGTTTGCTCAAACAAGAAATTACTGCTCTTCGCAAGGTGATTCAATCGTTGTATGAAAGTTTTCTTTTGCACTCCTTCATTCAGTTTACATATGAATCTCGTTGCCTAAACATTCGCATTTAGATTTCGTTTTTTTTCATCATATCTCTCTTTTCATATACGTTAAACATTGGATGTTCGCAAAATACTTTGGCTTAAACCGTTCGCTAAAATTAGAGACACATTCTGAAACGCTTATTTGAATACGAGCTTACTTGATTTACCTCCTTTGTAGGCCCTTTCAGAATCAGAAAGGGAATGTCACACGCTTCGGCAGAAGTTATCCAATGAGGTAAAAAGGTTCATTACGGATTCTTAATCGTGAATTAAGTCAGCTCTTTGATAATTATATTGCTTATTTAATAGTTGTCTTAGGTTACCTTGCTTGGCGATTGTTTTCCTAGTTTTTCGATTCTTTTTCTAGCAAAAAATCAAGATGCAAAAGTCGAATTCTCAGTTACAGGTAGTTATTTTCCTTTGATGCTGTAATCCAGGTTGCTACTGCAGTGCTTTAAACTATGTTAAGTATTTTGTATAAATTGCAATGCAAGTTTTTTCCAGCTTTCTCAGACCAGTCCTAGTTTCTTTGTATCGTAAATGCTACAACCTTTTCGTCTGAATGTAAGGTGTTATTTTCTATTTATAGGAGGCTCTTAGTCAAAAGAAAACCGAGTTAGCAAAATCAGCTAACATTGACAAACTGGTGAGATCCGTCCATCAATTTTAATTTCACATTACCAATTACTATTATTTGGACCTCATACTTCTTTATCTGACCTTAGTTATGTTTTGAGAGAATTTCCATTTATTCCCTTAAATAGAAACTATTGAGTGTTGACTTGTACAGCTTTAATTTGGCTGTCTCAGTCAAAAGTCTGAGCACAAGCTTTGATTTACCATTAAAATTCATTTCATTGAGATCCAACTTGAAGATTTCCTAGACGCATTGATTTGAATCCATATTATTAATGATAAAATTTTGAACTGGCAAAATTTTACTTATAATATGTATGCTTTCACCGCGCAATATACAAATTTTCAAGGCCCAGCCATAAATATAAAAATCTATACTGCGTATATGTTTGATCATGGGTTGTTAGAGTAAGCGTAACTCTTTCTGGATATATTTCGAATGTTATTTGATAATTATATTCGTAAATATATGGAACAAATTAATTTTTGTTCCGTGTAAAGTAGTTCATTGCTCACAAAATTAATAAAGCTGCTCTGAATGAACTTATTCCTTCAAAAAATATTCTACATTGGAGATCGCTACAAAGATAATTTGCATTTCAAACTTTCTAGAAAAAATATCACCCAGAGAAAAAACAGAAAATTCTGCTTCATAATATAAGCGTACAGAAAATTCGAAAATTATTTGATCGTAGCAGTAAACAAAAAAAAACCCAATACGCACAATGTTTTGGTCAATAAGAGTCCTTTTTTATAAGAAAGCACTGCACCAGTCGGATTAATTGCTGAAAAGGCAACGTAATTTCCTGATTGAGAATTTTACGCGTATTGTCCATCCGTCTAGCTGCGTCAGAACAACCCACTTCAGTGCTGTTAATTGTTATAAATAAACCAAACTCAAATTTGTTTTTAAAGAATAATAGCTTTTCGTTCTAAGAAATACCAAGTATGTTGTTTTCGTGAGTTGCTTTAAATAAATGGCTGTATCTTAGAATATCTATCACTGGTTTTATAACAGCATGACATTAGCTGTTCTCCTTAATTAATTTGGGTGAATAGTTATTTTCCCTTTGAAATACAATTTTTTTTTTGTTTGCGTTGAATAGATAAGTGAATTAGAGGAAAGAGAGGAGAGGTTGCGTTTTCTATCAGGTGAATATTTCTTTAACAAATATCTTCATTCACTATTCCTTATTTTCTTTTTTATTTCCGTAGTATCATGTATTTTAAATTGCTTTTAAGGTCAAAAGTTAACCATATGTTGTTATTGGTTTTTCTTGTACATAATGTTTTCTGATTTCGAACTGATTTCAAGTCTTTGTACTAAAAAAAGTCCCTCGTACGTTTTTCAAAGCAAAATTATGGTATTTTAAGAAAACTTATGCACAAGAACAAGTCAAAACATGCCCCCTGCGACGTAACGAAGTTCCGTTTGGTACCAACTGGAAGTACCGTCTGTGTCAAAATGAACGATAACGGAACACAGCTCAGTTGGACCGGGAAACATCAAGATAGATCTAGCGATCAAGTTAAACGGCAGATATTACCAGTGCAACAGATGGCGATGACAACAGGTTGCATTTCAATACAGAAAATAAAGAAAAGCATAAAGAACATTTTTCAAAAAATCCAGACAAGGAAATAGGCGTAAATGGCTTTATTGGGTGGCCGGTCATCGACATCACATGTTCGTCATTCACAATTATAGTTAAAGTTAGGACTGGAAAATCCCACTTTCGTGTTTTCAAATCCAACGTTTAGAATTTCTTGCTAATTTCTTTACCGCTACAACCCAAGCAGACATCCAAGTTATAAATCAGCTCCGCATACCAACACCTGCACCTGGGATTAAGAACCGTTTTCCTTTGTTTTCTGATTTTCTGTTTTCTGTTTATTTTCTGACTATTGTCAGCCCATAACAATACAATAAACATCGACTTCTCTCTCAAATTGCAGACTTCCTTGACGCGGGGTTCGAGCTTTCTTGCGTAGATTTGCAATTAAAATCAGTATAGTAGATTGAAATCTACTCGAAACCAAATTGCCAAACAAAAGCTATAGAGATAATCTATTCTGCAATCAGTAATAGAATATACCCAGAAACAAAAGGACAATTTCTTATTTATAAGCAGTTTATATTTTTAATCCTGAATTTTTTCGAGTTTACCCTATGCCGCTTGAGATAATGAAATGAAACAAGCCTACACTATATTCTGAAGAGAAAGGAAACCAAAATTATTAAAAGTAATACTTTTTTCTCACGGTTCATGATATGAAAATAAAACAAGATACGAAAACGTCAGATATTCCTTCCAGTTCCAGGGAAACACGCATTAAAACATACTGTTAGCTAGCTGAAGGCTGACTTTTTTAAAATGCACCTTTTCCATAGAAGACTGCAAAGGACGCATAAACTTTGTGAAGGCAAGCAAAGGCGCTTCATCGAGTTGCTAGCTATGAACTGCGTAATAAACAGCAAGCACGACTGTATGCCCCCAGTAACGTCACATCATCATGGCGATTGCAATACTTTTTCTTTGCCTAGGCAAAAGTCTTATGGAAGAAAACGAGATATTTGCGTCATACAAAAGACTTTAAATAACGTATATGTGTTTAACTTAGCAATATGTAACTTGTAATAGAAAACAATTTCACCTTACAAGCCCTTAAATGTAAGTGTAAGTGATTAACGATTATCAAAAATTCATACTTACTATTTTCATTAAATTTGTAGAGCAAAATGCTCGTGAAAATTCCGTCACAAGAAGATCAAAAGCTGAAAATAAAAAGGTATATATTTCGAGATGAGACGCAAAAGTTTGACATAGAAGGCACAGAAAAATATGAATAATTACACTGTATCAGTTGGCTTTAGCACACTTGAGGATTTAGAAACGTTTTCAAAGCAAGATAAAAACAAAATAAAATGATTTTTGGGGTTAAAGCCAGTTTTACCAAAACTTTGTGAAACATTGATTGGTTACAAGCGGTCAAATAATGAATCTGATTTTCTATTTGATATTTCGCTACCTATTTCTTTTCGTCAAAATGAACATCCATTATCTACCTATCTCAGTAGTCGTGCTATCTGCTCTGGGCTTCTGCCTATATCTAGTCAATGAATTTGTTTTGCTTATAGTCCCATAAATTTCAAAGCACCGACACGTCACAATAAAGCCAAAACACGTTCCTCAACACATCGTATTGGCTTGTCTGTGATAAGAATAAAGACAATATAGTCGCCTCTTCCCAAAACAATGACATATAGCACTTTCCTAACAAATTTTCGTTCTCTCGTTCTTGTCGGAATATCCATAACGTTTACATCAAACTTCGGAATTGCTTAATTTTCACATGGTAGTACGCTTACTTCAGATATTTATTGCACCACCTTATTAAAAATGGCAATACCACCACAAAATTCCGAGAAGGCTTGCAGCAGTACAATCAATGCGTTGTTATCCAACAAAATACCAACAGAACGATTACAATGACCGTTATCAACAATTAATTTGTTTTTTAACCTTGCAAAAGATTCGATTGGTACAAATTTTATTTCTGCCGGCATATGATTCGCTACTGAAATAGTTGTCTAATTTGCATGTGTCCTCTTTCGTTGCCCAGGCCGTCCCGCCATTTTGAATAAGGTGGTGCAATACTTATGTGAGGTAAGTGTATATTTTCCTCGGCGTGCCTGTTTTACCAGGCACAACAGGTTCAAGGTATTTGGTATCCATTGCCATCCTTATTCCCCCAGAGCCAATCTCAAAATGGATAAAATGTGGCTATGTTAGTTCTGGCTTTACAATTTTACAACCGGCTATTCACAATTTTTCAGGGCACTTAAGGCTCTGTTATATTTATCTCAAAAGCGTAATGTAGCTCAAGTATTCTCTTTTCTGAGCACAGGCATTGAAGCATGCAGCTAACCAGCTATATCATGAAAGAAATTTAAAGTTGGATGCCTTTGAAAGATGTGGAGATTTAAAGAAACAGGTGACTTTGTTGAGTAAAACCAGACAATTTTATCATTATACGTCTGTGTTGCTTTATTTATTGCTGTTAAATATTACCCTGCTGATTCGGTACGGCTGAGTGACAAATAATCGACTCCTATAAAGATTTGTTTCGGTGTTTGAAAACCCGTAATTTCTTCTTTTTCGGGCATATTTATTAAGATAAATTACCCTACGAGTCTATTCTCTGTATTTCCCTTTATTTTTACAATGTCAGTCCATATTATTCTCAGGTTGACGTTTTCGAGGAGCATCTAGAACTGGTAGCAAGACCTACATCATCACGTAAGGGATCCCCTTGTATTTTGCCTTCCTTGGTGTAAACCAAACCATCAAGTCTTTTTCAAGCAAATGGATTTTCAAAGCAAAATGTTATAACAAGCAAGTCAGAACCACTACCATGTTCGCAAAATATGATTTCCCTTGGAAAGTTTTGATTGGCAGAAGAGTCACATTGACGCTTATGGATAGACAGTCCTTTTATTGTAGTATTCTGTAGAATGCTGTGATAATATGGTTAATTCTTTTTAAATATAATCACTCTGGTACATTTTCACTTTTCTTTTTGGGCTTGTCACTTGTCACTTGTCCAACTTTGCTGTATATTTATCTTACAAGTCAATCGTTGTCTTTTCAACTCTTACAGAATCTCATCATGCTGCTTGTTTTCCTGCTGTTCCGGGAGGAAGGACTTCACCCCAGAGGTCACTGGTCTCTGCAAGACCGCATACTCAGGCTTCAGGAAAGATCTACCAATTGGGTAGATCAAAGCAATTGCAGTTTAATCAGCCTCTGGCGGATTGGTCATGTCAGAATTTCAATTTTACCAATGCTGAAGGTAACCTTAGGTCCTGTTCTCACAGGGATGTAATCTTTTGAAAGTGTTTGTTGTTCAGACGGAAATTAAACTACTGGATAAGGTATCCGCTCGAACAAAAATGTAATCAATGCATTCCTTATGCAGCGCACCCACATAAACAAAGTGATATAAAGATCTTCCAAATTTTAGGATTGCAACTACAAGAACATCTGTGTGATTTAGGTTTCGGCCATGTTTACTTTTCCCCTTGAGTCAGTCTAAGTCTGTTAGCTGTGTTTTTGGTTCGGGAGCCGATTTATAACTATCAAATTTAATTAAGTCATCTGGTTTGCTATATTGAAATTATTTCTCGTGGTTTAAATAGGATTTCTGTCTTTCTCTATAGGACCTACTGCAATTCCAAGCTTAAGAAACAGACCAAGAACAGTAAGTATTTTTCGTACCTAATAAAAAATGACGGTAGGCATTTTATCGCAGCTGCAGTATATAAATACATTTAGTGAAACGGTACCTAAGCAAGAAAGCCTCTAACCTAAGTATTACACAATAATAAGATAGAACTTAAGAATGATGGAGATATTTATTTACAAAAATATCAAAGCAAAGTGAAGTTATGAGCGCTAAACTATTTAAAACGATTTGATTTTAATCACGATATGAATAGTGGATGTTGCGCATGTATTTCAAGGACGACAATACTCAAATAGGTAATTTGTTGTAGACACACAACTGACTAATATGTTGGTGTAAATTGACTATTTTGGTTTCAGTACGTTTCCTTTCCACTTCAATCTGTTCGCACATCATGCAGAAGTTGACCTCATCGCAAAGACAAATTTTCCAATTAAATTGCAATATTTGCAATTTCTATCAGATCTACAATCGCTGCAAAAGACAAGATTAATTGTTTTGATACATCGAGCTAACCGCATTTGAAAGCATTGTTCTAGTGCATATCAAACCCCATCAATTAATTTAATTTAAGGGTGAATAATGGACACCTTTTTCGCCAACATAGAATCAAGGGAAGGAGGGAGTGTTTCGGAAAAAAGGGTCTTTTATCCTTTTATCTTTCTCCTGAGATTTCCTTCGAAAAATAGTTGCGACCAATGCGATTATGCTTTCTGTCGCACGTGATCAACATTCCTTGTTCACACGAATAAAATTCGTGTAGCAGTGAATGTTTTCCACTCCATTTCTGTTAGCGTCTGGGAGAAATTTCTTTGTGTGCAAATTGGCCTTTGCAATATTTATTGTAATCATCTTCGTTGAGATTAACCTTGCGTCAGCTATTGTATTTAGAATACTTACTGTAATTTTTTACATATCCTTTTAAAATGTTTATAATTTCAGCTGACATCGCGATTAAAGAAGAAGATTTCAGACACTTTATTAACAGATATTGAACCATCAGAAATGATGTGAATGACAATTTTTTGCGTTGTTTTTTCATTTTATTAACATTTTGTTGCTTCGATGTTCATGCTCTTAGCTACTCTCGTTGAAAATGGATCCATTAAAAAAATGTTTCGGTAATTAATCTCAAATTAACACTCGTGATTATAGAAAACCTTCGTACAAAAGTTATAATTTATTACTATAAAAGACCCGTCAAATCAGTATAAGGCCGAGTCAAATATTGGCAACAAATAGCGTCTGAAATTCTTTTTTGTTTTTTAAACGATTTGGTAAAAATGTTGAGAATGACACTGTCTTTCTTAGAAACTTTCATCTTCTCTTTCAATATGTAGTTAATGTTATTTCTACAGAGTCCTGTGTAATATACTGGAAGTGAAAGATATGAATAGAGGGAATTAGTCATCTCACATATAAATGTTCACTCGTTGTTTAGCCAATGAACGACTCAGA
Organism: Chrysaora fuscescens; assembly: GCA_009936425.2. NCBI lineage: Eukaryota > Metazoa > Cnidaria > Scyphozoa > Semaeostomeae > Pelagiidae > Chrysaora > Chrysaora fuscescens. The sequence continues at coordinate 1,476 of JAACYV020260634.1, read as the reverse complement.
ATGGCATATTATCTAATAATCAATAAAAATATTTTTTCTCTGTGCATTTATTTATAGAAAACCTTTATGTGTGCTCATCTACTCTATGTTCACAACATCAACTACAGTCAAGTAAGCTACCAGCGCAAGAAATAAAGTTATTCGTTTACATTTTTATACAGGATTAAGATTCAGATCGATAAGAGCGATGAGCTAGATAGTATTTTGTTACTGGCATGTTTTAAAGTGAAAATAGGACCCATGATAAGAACGGAGGACAAGCCGTTGCTGAGAAACTGCACGTCTTGTACTTTATAAAGAAGGTTATCAAGTGCATTGTTACTTGCTGCGTAGCAGAGCGAAGACATTGCGGAGCAGAAAAGATTCTGGTTCATTGACTGATGGTGGATGCAAGAAGCAAGGAGTTTTGGCTCCATTATGAGTTTGAATGCGACCAGGCCCCAAAAACGGCGATTAATATTCGCAAATTTGAAAATACCATTGTATCATATAATAGAACGCTCGATTTCACTTATTAACCTTGTTGTTTCACTTATTTACTAGTAACTGACTGTCAATCCTAATGAGATAAACGTACTTAAACCTTGTACATTTTGTTTGTAATTTGGCCATCAGTCAATTTTTTCAATAATAGACATGGCCTAGTTGTACTAGCCTGCGTGCATACTTTACTATTCTACTGCGAAGTAAGTCTGCGAATAAGCGGCCAATTTTGAGTTCTGCAAGATTTTGCAATAGCTCCCCTTTGTCCAACCTTTGTTTCTTAGCCAATCTGTATCTGCTTTGAGATTTTAAGGACCCAATCGAACACACAGAAATTATCACGTGCTTCAGATCCCCTCGTAAAACACTCTCCACTCCCCTTTCGTAAAAATAGCAATGAGAAACATACAGTGGTAAGTTCGAGCATATTCAATATGGTTCGAGGATCAATATTTCCTTCCTTCAGGAATGGAAGTCTTTGGATGAAATTGCGTTTCAGAAGGGATTAGATATAGTCAAACATGGTCACACAGTCAAGTTCCGCTATCTCGAACTCGGTTATCTGGAACAAATTCTCATTTTCCCTCGTTTTCCAATAGGGCTCAGTATAGTAATGAAACCCGTTATCTCGAACTTGGTTATCTGGAACAAATTCTCATTTCCCCTCGCTTTCCATTAGGGCTTAGTATACAAATGAAACCCGTTATCTCGAACTCGGTTATCTGGAACAAATTCTCATTTCCCCTCGTTTTCCATTAGGGCTTAGTATAGAAATGAAACCCGTTATCTCGAACTCGGTTATCTGGAACAAATTCTCATTTCCCCTCGCTTTCCATTAGGGCTTAGTATACAAATGAAACCCGTTATCTCGAACTCGGTTATCTGGAACAAATTCTCATTTCCCCTCGTTTTCCAATAGGGCTCAGTATAGAAATGAAACCCGTTATCTCGAACTCGGTTATCTGGAACAATTTCAACTTTCCCCTCGTTTTC
>JAACYV020260523.1:0-16328 GCA_009936425.2 Chrysaora fuscescens | reverse complement strand
CTGTTTTCTAGTGTTCCTATGAGGGGAACTATAATAATAAAGTAAAAGAAATATATTATAGTTGATATTTGACCTATTAGAATATAAGGATCTTCTACAGGTTGGGCACCTATTCAAGTTAATATTAAGAAGTTGGCCATGAATGTTCAGTAGGAGAATTTGGCTAAAGGTCTAAATATTAGTGACCTTAAATTACTTTTGTGGAGGAAAGGTAAAGCGTACAATATTAGTAAGCTAGAAGCCATTGCAATAACTCCCCCCAGTTTATTTGGGATCGATCTTAATATAGCATATGCAAACAGAAAGTACCATTCTGGTTGTATGTGTACAGGTGTGACCAAAGGGTTTGCTTGTATGTAATTTTCAGTGTCACCTAATATATTAGGCAGGAAAAATATTAATATTATTAGTAAGATTATAAGTAAAGATATACCATATAGGTCTTTAAATGAAAAATAGGTATGAAATGGGACTTTATCAATATTAGACTTTATACCAACAGGGTTTGATGAACCTTCTGTGTGGAGTAGTATTATATGAATAGCTCCTAAGGCTGCTAGTACAAATGGAAGTAAATAATGTAGACTAAAAAACCTATTTAAGGTAGCGTTGGATATACTAAAACCTCCCCACAATCACTGTACTATATCATTTCCAATATAGGGAACGGCTGAAACTAGGTTGGTGATAACTGTAGCTCCTCAAAAAGACATCTGACCTCAAGGTAATACATAGCCTATAAAAGCGGTAGCCATCATTATGATGTAGATTGTTACTCCTGAAAATCATAGTTCTTTTTTTAAAAATCCGCCGTAATATAAGCTTCTAGCTATATGTATGTAAACACACAAGAAGAATAGTGAAGCACCATTTGCGTGTGCATACTTTAGTAAGAACCCGTAATTTACGTCTCTCATAATATGTGTGATAGAAGAGAATGCTAGTGAAGTGTCTGCACAATAGTGCATAGATAAGAATATGCCTGTAATTATTTGTAATATCAAAGTTATACCTAGTAGTGACCCGAAATTTCATAAATAACTAATATTTGATGGGGAAGGTAAATCAACTACTACTTCATTAATGATTGTGGCAATGGGGTTATATTTTCTAAGTCTCATTATTTAAAGGACAAAGGGGAGTTTGTAAGATAACATAGTAGTAATAGGGGTAAGACCTAATATTATTGTGAGTACTATTAATAGAAAGGGGCTAAATATTTCTTGTCTATTCAAGTCTCTTGATAGAATTGTGTGGTGGGAGGGTTGCCCAAAAGATATTTTATTATAAAATGTAAGACTATAGCTTGCTGAGAGAACGACCCCAACTAGAGGGGGTAATATTAGTAATCAACTGTACTGTAGGGCGGAATATATTGAAATAAATTCTCCAATAAAATTCAAACTAATAGGAAATGCTATATTTGCTAATATTAAAATGAAGAATAAGGTTGAAAATAGAGGCATTGTGAGAGATATTCCTTTGTAATACCTGATAAGTTTGGTATGGAATCTATCATATAAGTTAGTTACTACAATAAATAAGCCTGAGCTTACTAAACCGTGGGCTAACATTAGAATAACTGCGGCTATAATGCCTTCTACGGTTTTTGAAAATATACCTAAAGTTACAATTCCCATATGTGCTACAGATGAATAAGCAACTAGTCTTTTTGCATCTGTCTGTCTACATGTCGATAAGCTTGCGTATACTATGGCAATAGCGCTCAATAACATAATTACTGGAGATGCATATTCTGAAGCTTGGGGGAAGAGGGTTCAAGAAAACCTAATAAAACCGTAACCTCCTAATTTTAATAAAATTCCGGCTAGTATTACAGACCCTGCTACAGGAGCTTCAACATGGGCTTGAGGTAATCAAATGTGAAAAGGTATCATGGGAATTTTTACAGCTAAGCTTAGAAAGAATCCCAAAAAACATCAGAGTTGTAAGTATGGGGGGAGTTTTAAGTATATGAGTGACTGATAGTCTAATGTTCCCGTAAAATTGTAGATGGCAAAAATGGACAGTAACATAAATAAGGAACCTACAAGTGTATAGAAAAAAAAGTAATAAGCTGCTCTTTCTTTTTCTTTTCTTGAGCCTCAAACTCCTATAACTATAAACATGGGTATTAGTATAATTTCAAACAAAATGTAAAATAATAATATGTTTAAGGAAGTGAAAACTCCTATTAACAATAAGTGTATTATTAGTAAACAAACTATAAATTCTTTTACTAAGTGTTTTATAGATCTTCAGCTAATTAATATACATATCGGAGTTAATAGGGAAGTCAATAGTATAAATGGGATAGATATTTGATCTAATCCAAAGTGTAGTAATCCCCATTTTAATATAACAATATTTTTATCTGTCCATAAGTCTAATTTATTGAATTGGAAGGATGTATTGGGTATATGTGACACTCATATACTAATGGTAACTCAAAGAGCTATCAGAGAAGAGCTAAGGCCTAATCTTTTTATAAGCAAGGTTTTGTGGTTAGGTATAGCACAAATTATTAAAGAGGATAGTGATAATATAATTATTAATCCAATTAACATTTATAGTGTTGGTAACCCTTGTAGTGATCATATTAAGCTTGCCGTCACAGCTACTATAGCAATGGTGATAGGTAAATAAGATTTCCATAACAACATCATTAGTTGATCATACCTAATTCTAGGATATGAGGCTCTTATTCAAACAAAAAGGAAGGTTAACAGTATTGTTTTTGTTCCTAGTATTAGAGGAGAATCTCCAATTATACTGTGTGAGCCCCCTAGAAATAGAACGGAAAATAAAGCAGACATAAATATGATGCTTGCATATTCAGCTAAAAATAGTAAAGCAAAAGACATTGAGGAGTATTCAACATTATACCCAGATACTAATTCAGATTCTCCTTCTGTTAAATCAAATGGAGCTCTGTTGGTTTCTGCTACTATTGAAACAAAAAACATCAGTGCTGCAGGAAAAAGCGGAATTATAAACACAAGGGTGTTATTTTGTAAGAAGGTAATTTTTGTTAAGTTCAATGATCCTGTTATTAGGAGGATTGATATGAGTATTAAGCCTAATGCTACTTCGTAACTAATCATTTGAGCAGCAGCCCTTAAAGACCCTAAAAAGGCATACTTTGAAGTACTGGCTCACCCAGACATTAATACAGCATAAACGCTTATAGATGAAATAACAAATATAAACAATAGTCCTAGATTAAAAGGCGCAAATACTTCTGTTGAACTGTAGGGCAATGTAGTTCATAATACTAGGGCTAAGGTTAAGAATAAAACAGGAGAAAAGAAATATAAAATAAGGTTGGAATGATTAGGAGTAGTCATTTCTTTCATAAATAGTTTGGCTCCATCAGCTAGGGGTTGAAGCAGCCCGTATATTCCAACTATATTGGGGCCTTTTCTTATTTGCATATAACCTAAAATTTTTCTTTCTGCAAGAGTAAGATAAGCTACAGAAATGAGTACAGGAATAATTACTGAGAGAAATTTAATAATACTAATAATTAAGTTTACCATTATCCTTTTAATGTATTTAGTAGCTTTATAGATATTTTGCCCCTTATTCTAAAATAGGTTATTATAATCGCTAAACCTATGGCAGATTCTGCTGCTGCAATAGTTAGTATAATTATAGTAAATATTTGTCCAAATAGTACATCAAAAAAAGATGATCCTATAATAAAGAGTAAGGAGGCAGCTAAGAGAGTTAATTCTACAGACATAATTAATAGTATTAAGTTAGTTCTATTAAGAGAAATCCCCAAAATACCCAGTATGAATAAAATAAATGAAGTAATAATAAATGATTTTATTCTCATTCTAGTCCTCCTTTTAACCACTCGTAGATTAGTCCTCAGGTTAGTATAAATAAAAACAATATTACTACTCACAATCCCTGTAGAGAAGATAAGTGAGATGATACCGCTCAAGGGAATAAAAGAGATATCTCTAAATCAAACACTAAGAATAAAATCCCTATAATAAAAAACCTTATACTAATAGGGTTTCCGGGATTATCAAAAGGATTAAAGCCACACTCATATACTGAGACTTTTTCTTTGTCTGGAGAAGAAGATCCTAATAAATAAGACCCTAAGCATATTATGCTGGATAATAATAAGCTTAAAATGATTGCTATTATAATATCATAATTAATAAAATTTATCACGGTTTATTTGTACAAATGAATCTTGTTTTTTTGAAGTTTGATTGTAATGTATTGTTAAGACTATAGCACCAACCATAGCTACAAGTAAAACTAGGCTAGAAATAATCAAATATGGCCCAAAAGTAGTATATAACTTTTGACCTATAGTTTGAATAGGCTGTAATAAGAGGGGGTTAATAAGCTCAGTGTTATTGTTGAAGGCAAATGAAAAATTATTTGCCACCATTATTTGAGAAGCTAATGATAGTACAACCAATAGGCTTAAAGGTAAGATATGGGTATTTGTTATTTCCAAATCTAAGGATATTAGGTTTAACATCATTATTATAAACACAAATAAGATAGCGATTGCTCCTACATAAATTATTAATAATATCATGCCAACGAAATTAATATTCAATAACATGAATAATGCTCCTGTAGAAATAAAAGTCATCACCAACCATATTACCGAATAAACTGGGTGTATGGAAGAAACAACCATAGTTCCTGAAATAATCGCACTTATTGATAATAAAAATTGTATAATCATATTAAATTATTAGTTTTATCTAAAAACTTTCAAGGGGAAGTTCCCTTCCCCTCACTATGTTACGACTTGCTTTAGTTTTTGTTATTTAATTAGGGAGATAACTTTATCAATTACTAAAGGTGACGGGCGATTTGTACTAACGTTTGAACCAATTCACCACAATTCTCTATTTTATGATTACTATTAAATTCAACTTCTAAAAGTTTTTAAAAATTTTATTCGCAATTTATGTTGGTTTGATTAAATTACTGTATTGCATAACCTCCTTAATATAAAGGCCATAATACCTGACTTAGTTTTTTGTAAAGTTAAATTTGTTGATTTTAAATACAAACTGAAGACGGCCATGCAGCGCCTGGAGGTCAAATTAAGGTAAGGTAGCTCGCGGACTATCGATTTAAGGTACACAATCCTCTAATAGGAAAACGAACAGCCAGATTTTTTGAATTTCAATCAGTTGATTATAATACTCAGGCGGATAATTCTTTTAAAAAGAATTCTTTATTTAAGTAATAGGCTACTAGGGTATCTAATCCTATTTACTTTCTATTATTTCATGTTGTAGAATTATAAAGGGGTTTTATTATTTATGGAATTATATTTTATATCGACATATTTTATCTTTTCATAAAATTTCTAACCCTTATATGAAAATTCGTTTACATTCTTTTTGCCTTTTTTATTAAAAAAATTTGAATCTCAGGTGTAACCGCGTCTGCTGGCACCTGATATGACAATTCTATTAGTATTTTCTGTATCTAATTATAACAAATTGTACAATATCCTATACTGCTGCTAATGTTTTCCTTTGTTTCAGTAAAAATGTGGAGTTTTCTAGTCGTCTTCGGATAAATAAAATATTAAATTAATTTAACCTGGTAACATGTTGTGTAATATCACTATTTTCCTCACCTATACGCACACTAACTAGCATGTATTAAAAAATACTACACATATTTTAACCCCCAAAATCAAAGGGTTTAAGTCATTAAGACAGACACAGAAATAAAAAGAATAATTATAAGGGCATAGTTAAATAGATAACCAGACTGTAGTCTTGACATGCTTTGACTTATAGCAATAATTTTATTTGATAATCCAAAGGGACCTATCGTTTCTATGATTCCTGCGTCAAATAACTTTACAGTAACATTATGACCAAAAGCTCAAACAGGGTCCACTAGAAAAGTTCCTATTACTTTATCAAATCCCCAAGCGGTTACTAAAAAATCATAAATTCTAAGAGGGAGATTTTTAAAAAATAAACTTCATGTTTTACTGGATAATAAAAATATAAGAAGACCAAATACCGTTCCTAAAGCAGAGAGAATTAAAGGGGTTAACTTTATAAATGAAGTAATATTAGGGTGTATTAAAGGATCCAAAATTGCTCCTTTAGAAAAAAATCCAAAAAATACACTTCCTAAAGATAGCAGAATTAAAGGGATTATAATATTTAATTCCCCCTCGTGAGCAGAAATTCAGGTGTTTTTATAATAATTTTGGTAAAGTAAAAAGGTTCTAGTAATTAATTTGAAAGAATAAAATGCTGTTAAAAAGGTGGCTGTTAAACCTAATCAACAAACTATTATTAAATAATATTCTTTTGTAGTTAATTCTAAAAGTAGATCTTTAGAATAATAACCTGTTAGAAAAGGAGTACCTGCTAAAGCCAAAGATCCTATTAATATAAAAGTGTAAGATAGAGGCAAAGATAGGATTGATGACCCCATTTTTCTAATATCTTGCTCATCTGTTAGAGCATGAATTACAGATCCTGCCCCTAAAAATAGTAAAGCTTTAAAAAATGCATGGTTAATCAAATGAAACAACCCAACAGAATAGTAAGATATACCACAAGCTAAAACCATAAAGCCTAATTGACTACAAGTTGAATATGCGATAATTTTCTTTATATCATTTTGAGCTAAACCCACTGTTGCAGCAAAAAGTGCTGTTATAGCCCCTACTAAGCCAGTTGCTATTAAAGCAATATTAGACATTTCAAAAATTGGAGAAGATCTAATGATTAAATAAACTCCTGCAGTCACCATTGTTGCTGCATGTATTAGGGCTGAAACAGGAGTTGGACCCTCCATCGCATCTGGGAGCCAAGTATGTAACCCTATTTGAGCTGATTTTCCTATAGCCCCTATAAGTAGAAGTATAGGAATTAAAGTATGAGATAAGGAAGCATTAATAGGAAATATTAAATAAAAATTAATTGTCCCATAATTAAATCATATGAGAACTATGCTGGCTATTAATGCTGCATCACCTACCCTATTTACTAACATTGCTTTGATAGCTGCTTTATTGGCCTGAAGTCTACCAAACCAATAGTTAATCAATAAGTAAGAGCATAAACCAACCCCTTCTCACCCAATGAAAAGCTGTAAATAATTTTGACTGGAAACCAATACTAACATAAAGAAAGTAAATAAAGACAAGTATCCCATAAATCTAGGGCTATGAGGATCTCCTTTCATATAACCCGTAGAATATAAATGTACAAGAGAAGATACAACATTTACTATTAATATCATACCTCCTGATATGGAATCCACATAAAAATTAATTGATTCTTCAAATATGTTTAAAGATAATCAATTAAATAAAGAAAATATTATAGTAGATTTTAAAAATGCTGTCTCATAGTACAATAAACAGGAAATTATAGAGGCAGTGATCATACAAATTACAGAAAAATAATTTGCCCCTTTAACGCCTATGTTTCTTCCTGATACTAGTATAATTAGAGAGCTAATGAGAGGTAAAATTATTATTAACAAATACACTTAATATATTGATAGAGTTCCCAAATGAACTATGCTTAAAATTAAATTTGGATAAATTGTTAAACTAATGATTAAAAATAATGTTAACCCTAAAATTATTGATTTATTATAATTTACCTCTCTTTTTCCGATCAGAGCTTCTTTTCACATATAGTAAGATTTATCTATTTGAAAATAGCTAATTTTTACTATTCTAACATAATATACACCGGCAATTATTGCACATATAATAGATATTAAACTAGTAAATATAAATTGTGAAGATATTGCATTAGCTAAAACCATCCACTTTATAAAAAACCCTGCAAATGGGGGAATTCCCGCAAAAGAAAACATTAAGAATACTATGGTTACAAGAACAGTTTTGTTAATCCCTAAAAAACTGGAAAACTCTGATATACTGTCTTTTTTGGACGTGAATAGGTCTACTAAAACAATAAAACATAGGAAAGTAATAGAATAAATTAACAAATATATTATACTAGATTCTACTCCTACAAAAGAATTTGTAGAAACTCCTAGAAGTATAAACCCCATATTTATAATACCACTATAAGCTAATAACTTCTTTATATTAGTTTGATTGATAGCCCCTATACACCCTATTATAAGAGAAAAAATCACGGTTATTAATACTACTTTATTATTAGGTAATAGATTAATAAGTACAACTAATATACTTATTTTTGGAAGGGTCCCTAAAATTATTAGTGAGTTATAATCACATCCTTGGTACACGTCTGGAACCCAAACATGTAAAGGTGCAGCAGCCAGTTTAAACAACAGAGCTGCAATAATTAATATTTTACCAATTGAAATATAATCTATTGAAAGATCATAAATATTACAAGTACCATAATTACAGAAAAATATAGCTGTTCCCATTAAAAATATTCCAGATGAAATAGAGCTTAGTACAAAATACTTTAAAGCAGCTTCTACTTTATTTATTGAGCTTCTTTCTTTAGCTATCATTATAAATAAAGATAAGCTTTGCAATTCTATAGCTATATACAAAGCCAACAAATTATTAGCAGAAACAATCAGCAAGGAAGCCAAAATTATGGATAATAATAATACTCCTGCTGAGCTTATAATTTTAGGTTGTAGAAAATTATATATTGAAACCCCTATGCCTAATATAAATAATTTTACTATCAAGTCTCAACTGTTTTGATTTGGATCAGTATTACAGTTAATTAATACTAACAATACTATCATAACAGCTAGTAAGTTAATTAAAGAAGGGGATAAATAAAATAATAATGAAATTAATAATAAGATTCCTATAAAGAATTCAAAGTAAAAGTAATTCATTTTAAATAGTAAAGGAAGGAATCGAACCTTCTTCTTCAGATTATGAGTCTGATAACTTACCTGTAGTCCACTTTACTGAGGCTAAGACCCTCACCAATAAATACACACATAAAGGAACAATCAAACAACATCAACAAAATGCCAATATCAACTAGCAGCTTCAAAACCAAAATGATGGTGTCTTGTAAATTGGTGAAACACTAATCTCGCAAAACAAACAGTTAAAAATGTTGTTCCTATTAATACATGAAATCCATGAAATCCTGTAGCCATAAAAAATGTAGAACCATAAACAGAATCGGAGATAGCAAAAGGCGCTTCATAGTATTCAATTCCTTGTAAAGCTGTAAATAAAACTCCTAATATTACAGTCATCATTAACCCTATTATAGCTTGTCCTCTATTACCATTAACAATAGCATGATGTGCTCAAGTTACCGTAGCACCCGAACTTAATAAAATTGCTGTATTTAATAAAGGAACTGAGAAAGGGTTTAATATCTGTATTCCAATAGGGGGCCATACGGCCCCTAACTCTATAGCAGGAGCTAAACTACTGTGAAAAAAAGCCCAAAAAAAAGATACAAAAAAACAAATCTCTGACACTATAAATAATATCATTCCTAATTTTAAACCTTTCTTTACTAACTCTGTATGATGTCCTTGAAAAGTAGCTTCTCTTATCACATCTCTGCATCAAACAATAAAAGTAATAGTAAACATACTTAACCCTAGAACCATAATCCATAAAAAGCTATAGTGAAAGTATATAACACCTCCAAAAGTTAAGAAAAAAGCCCCACAAGCAGTTACATATGGCCAAGGGCTGGGATCAACTAAATGATAGGGATGAAAAACATGGGACATTAATGTGATTTTAGAGTATCCTCTAAGTATATGGAAGTTAATAAGCAAAAAACATAAGCTTGAATAACAGCAACAGCCATTTCTAGGATAGTTATAAAAATCATAATGGCTATAGGAAACAAACTCAACATAAAATAATTATTTACTATCATTTGGAATCCAAAACTAGCAAGTATAGCAAATAATAGGTGACCAGCAGATAAATTAGCAGCTAATCTAACACCCAGAGATATTGCTCTGGATAAATAGCTAGCAGTTTCTATTAAAACTAATAAAGGAGCCATTAATAAAGGGGCTCCTTGGGGCATTAATAAACTGAAAAAATCAGCTTTAAAATTCTTAATGCCTAGTATAGTAACAACAGTTAATATAGAAAAAGAAATACCAAATGTAACCACTATATGAGTACCCACGGTAAATACATAAGGAAACAAACCTAGTACATTTAGTCAAACAAAAAGAGAAAATAACCCTACGATAAACGGAAAATATTTCATCCCTTTTAAACCTAAACTATCTTTCAAAAGATTAGACCAATGGGTGTATATTAATTCTATTACTACTTGTCATCTAGTAGGTATTAATCAACTATTATTAAAAAATAAACTCACAAAAAATAAAGAAAATAACAACATAACAGAGGAACTAGTCAATATTCCTAAAAAAACATTTATAATAGTAAATTGGTCAAAGTAAGATGCTATCATTATTGTTCTAACAATTTTTTATAAGCAGTAAATTCATGTTGTTTAGTATAACTAAAAGTTACTGATTCTGATAATCTAGACTCTAGACAATACTTTAAGCTTGGTAATAACGTCACACACATAATTATAATACATGCTGATAATATCATGATAGTTCATATATATTGATTTAAATAAGTTATAAAATCTAATTGAGGCATAAACACAGAGAGTATTGGACTTGAACCAATATTAATAGCTTTGAAGGCAACTAGTTTTCATTAACTTAACTCCCCTTAAGTTTAAGATTCTTCAGAAATTTTAGTTTCAATTCAATTAATAAACTTATCTAAAGAAACACCTCTAACTACTATAGGCATAAAACTATGGTTTGTACCACATATTTCGGAACATTGCCCATAAAACAAACCGGATCTCTTTATAAACATATTAGTTTGATTTAACCTACCTGGTATAGCATCTACTTTTACTCCTAAGGTTGGTACTGCAAAAGAGTGAATCACGTCAGCACCAGTTATAAGAATTCTTACATGAGTTTGTATAGGAAGAACTAAAGAATTGTCAACTTCCAATAATCTGTTGTCTCCGCCTTCCAAATCTGTAGTAGGAACCATATAGGAATCAAAATCAAGATTTTCGCTTTCATAATCAGAATATTCATAACTTCAGTATCATTGGTGGCCCACAATTTTTATAGTAATAGCAGGTTCCATAATTTCATCCATCAAATATAGTAACCTTAAAGAAGGAAATGCTATAAAAACTAATATTACTGCTGGTATGAGTGTTCAAACTATTTCAATCAAAGTACCTTCTACTAAAAACTTATATTTATATTTGTTAATTATAGATCTAAACATTAACCATAAAATAAGTATAGAAATAGTAGGGGCAATAAACATTACTTGATCATGAAGAAAAGTTATTTCTTCCATCACAGGGCTGGCACTGTCTTGAAAGGATAGCTGTCAATCTTCAGCCACATCTTTATTTAATAGTATAGAATTAATTAATATTAAAAATTTTATCATTTCTATTATATCTGATAAGGGCCAATAAACATAGCTATCTAAATACATAACTGTCAGATATAATAGATAGACATGAGCGCATATTTATCAAGATGACTATTCTCAACTAACCATAAAGACATAGGTACTTTATATATAATTTTTGGTGCTTTTTCTGCCATGATTGGTACAGCTTTTAGTATGATTATAAGATTAGAATTATCTGGTCCTGGATCCATGTTAGGAGATGACCAAATATATAATGTAGTAGTAACTGCTCACGCCCTAATAATGATATTCTTTTTTGTAATGCCTGTATTGATAGGGGGCTTTGGAAATTGATTTGTCCCCTTATATATAGGCAGTCCTGATATGGCTTTTCCAAGATTAAATAATATAAGCTTTTGACTTTTACCTCCAGCTCTTTTACTGTTATTAGGATCCTCTTTGATTGAACAAGGAGCTGGAACAGGCTGAACCATATATCCCCCTTTATCTGCCATTCAAGCTCATTCTGGAGGATCTGTAGATATGGCAATATTTAGCCTGCACCTAGCGGGAGCCTCTTCTATAATGGGGGCTATTAATTTTATTACTACAATTCTTAATATGAGAGCACCTGGAATGACAATGGATAGAATACCTTTGTTTGTTTGATCAGTGCTAATTACGGCAATACTCTTACTTTTATCACTCCCAGTTTTGGCTGGAGCTATCACCATGCTATTAACAGATAGAAATTTTAACACCTCTTTTTTTGACCCTGCTGGAGGTGGGGATCCGATTTTATTCCAACACCTATTTTGATTTTTTGGGCATCCAGAAGTATATATCTTAATACTTCCTGGATTTGGGATAATTTCCCAAATCATCCCTACTTTCTCATCTAAAAAACAAATATTTGGATACTTAGGAATGGTATATGCAATGATAGCTATAGGTATTTTAGGATTTATAGTTTGAGCTCACCATATGTTTACTGTAGGAATGGATGTCGATACTAGAGCATATTTTACAGCCGCCACAATGATTATTGCAGTACCTACAGGTATTAAAATATTTAGTTGATTAGCAACACTTTATGGTGGAATAATAAGATATGAAACCCCCATGTTATGGGCTATGGGATTTGTTTTCCTATTCACTCTAGGAGGTATAACCGGAGTTGTTTTAGCTAACTGTTCCCTTGACATAGCATTACACGACACTTACTATGTAGTTGCACACTTCCACTATGTTTTATCCCTTGGAGCAGTATTTGCTATATTCGCAGGATTCTATTACTGATTTGGAAAAATAACAGGTTATTCCTATAATGAAACATTTGCAAAAATTCATTTTTGATTAATGTTTATAGGAGTTAATTTAACCTTCTTCCCCCAACACTTCCTAGGTTTAGCTGGAATGCCAAGAAGATACTCAGACTTTCCTGATAGTTTTACTGGCTGAAACTCCATTAGTTCTTTAGGTTCAGCTATCTCCATTATCGCTATACTATGGTTTTTATATATCATTTATGATGCATATAATAGAGAGATAAAATTTACAGGCTGGACTAAAACTAGTGGTTATCTACCATCACTAGAATGGATTCAAGACTCTCCCCCTGCCCACCACACTTATAACGAATTACCTTTTGTCTATATGCCTAAAAAGGCTAAATAATGCACTAATAATAAACTGCACTATTTATAATATACCCAAGATTTAATAATATTGACAGCTAGCCTGAAAAACTGAATTAACTATCAACTTCAGTTATCTTTCTAAAAAGCTTTTAGTTATAACAAAGGAAACATCCTTGCCCAAATCAATAGAAAACCATTAGTAGTGGCGAACGAACATGGAAACACAAAAGTAAAATAAGAAAATAGATATTATTATATCTAAGTGTTAAATATTAAAATCTATAGTTTTAGTACTGTGAAGGAATAGGTTATAATATATATGGTAATCTGCCATCAAATGGCGTACCTTTTGTATAATGAGCTTGCGAGAAAAAGTTTGGCAAACACAGCGTTTTAAAATATATTAACAGTCAGATTATCCCGAAACTAAGTGATCAATTCTTTAACAGTTTTTAGAACAAACCGTTGGCTGTTGCAAAAGCTTCGGAAGATTAAAGAATAGCAGTGAAATACTAATCGAACTTAGAAATAGCTGGTTTTCTATTAAAATTTTATAAGAAATAGTTACAATAAATTTTAGTTTAATTATAATACAACAAATTAAAATTATTAGTAATAATTAGGTTATTAGTGACAAGATTAATAGCCAACTAGGAAACAACCTAAATTAGAAGCTTAAAACACTAACCTACTAAGTGAACAATAAAGTTAAGTAATAACATAAGGTAAATTGGCTTGGAAACAGCCACTTTATAATTATCACGTAACAGTAAACCTTTAAAACCAATACTTTCAAAATTTAGGTGACTAAATAAATTTGAAGCTCTAAATCATTAATAGAACGCTCTATTACAAGTAGCGAAAGCTTTAATAGAGGAGACAATGCAAGCATGACTAATAAAAACCCTAAAGTTTTAGACATTAAACAATTTATAAAAACAAAACCAATATTGTAAAAACTTTCTAAGCAGGAAATATTACAAAATTTTCTATTGTACTATCTAACAAAAGAAGGGAACAAATAAGAAAAATTCTTATTAAGGAATTCGGCAAAATTTATTACTAATAATTACTAGGATCGACTGTTTACCAAAAACATAGCCCCTTAACACCAATAGGGGGTGCAACCTGCTCAATGGCTGAAAATAATAATAATAATAAATACAGTTAAATAGCCGCGGTAACTCTGACCGTGATAAAGTAGCATAATCACTTGTCACCTAATTAGTGAATGGTATGAATGGTTAAACGAACCCTAAGCTGTCTCAATAAGAAACCTTATAAAATTGAAATTGTAGTGAAGATGCTACATAAAGATTGCAAGACGAAAAGACCCTATTGAGCTTTACTGAATACTTACAACTTCTACAAATAGTAAATATTACAAACAATATACTTTGTAAGTAAGACAGTTTGGTTGGGGCGACCACCTCTAAAAAAGTAACAGAGGAAATCTAAAGGCTAATAATATGAATACTAGCTTAACTGAAATAACAATAATTTATACAGGTACAAAAAGTAGGACATAATGACCCGTTATAATTTAATGAAAATTATAACGATTATAGAAAAAGTTACCATAGGGATAACAGGGTAATATTTTCTAAGAGTTCTAATCGACGAAAATGTTTGCCACCTCGATGTTGAATTGTGATATCCTAGGGGTGCAGCAGCTCCTAAAGGTTGGTCTGTTCGACCATTAAAATCATACATGATTTGAGTTCATTCCGTCGTAAGACAGGAAGGTTTCTATCTACAATCTATAAGGCAAAATATATTTTTTAGTACGAAAGGAATTAAAATTATTATTTACATTAATAAAACAAACCACATGCTGATTGAATATAAGCAAAAATATTTAAGCCCAACAATTATATAAATTTGAATGAAAATAAAGGATACTGTTAACCAATCGGTAATGTCTCTAACAATCTCTAAATACCCAACTAATAAATATATTAACACTATTTTGAAATATATAAAAAAAAGATCACCCATAAAACCTATCTTACAAATTTTTATACAAACAAATAATAAATATTACACCCTCCTAACCCCCACAAAAATAACTCAAGAAGAAAATATAAAGCTATTTATATTAAAATTAATAAATAATAAACTACTATACTATGAAAAACAATATAGTTTTTCCTCAAATATAGTTACAATCCACTGTAAGCTAACAAAATAAAAAAATCAAAATGCCGAAAAAGAAACCTAAATACTACACATCTCCCTACAAATACCCATATATATATAAATACACACATAATATCACACAAAAAAAGTTTAGTCCGAAAATAGTAAACACCAAAAGCTTCCGTAAATTTAAAAAATTTATAATAACAACAAAAAAACGATATAACACAAATATAAAAAATACTTTCTCATTAGCAAATCTCTCTGTAAAATTATTAGAAAAATTTTCCCCTAAATTAAACTGACCAACAGCACCTAACAAGATACAAAAACAAATCAATAGCTCCTATAAAGGTGGAAATATATTTTTAAATAAAAATAAATGTAAAAGAACTTTCTTTTATGATGTAAATTCACTATACCCTTTTTGCTTTATTAATAAATTACCCGTGGGATACCCAAAAATCGTGTATAACCCAGAAATTTCCTCTTCTTTCGGATTTATTGAAGCTAAAGTAACTCCCCCGAATTATATATTAAACAATTTACTACCCTTAAACTTAATAGAAAAAAAAACTTCATGAAACATATTCTTCTCAGAAGAATTAAAACTTGCCGAAAAGCTAGGGTACACGATAATAACAAAAAAAGCATATACATATAAATACACACATAATATCACACAAGACTTTCTACTCCACATTTACCAAAATAAAGGATTTTATCGCAAGAACGTAAAAACAATACTAAATAACTTATATGGAAAACTGGCAGAGAACCATAAAAATAGTACCTACTCCCCTCTTACAACCACAGCCGCAGCAGTAACCTCTTATGGTAGAATATATATGTACAATATTATTAACAAAACTAATAATCCCTTAATATATTCAGACACAGACTCCTTAATATTACAACACCCGTACACACATAATATCACACATCACAACAAACTTGGATTATTAAAAAATTCCTTAAAAAGGAAAAATACCAAATCATTTGCAACAAACATAACAATAGAAAAAAAAAGAATATATAAATTTACCTACAATAACATCCTACACAAAAAAGGATATAATTTCACTGCCCCCAACCAAATCAACCCCCATTCATGAATATATATAAACAATAAACCCATA
>JAACYV020260412.1:0-16330 GCA_009936425.2 Chrysaora fuscescens | reverse complement strand
TCAGAGTGTTAAGTAAGTAATCATCACCATAATTCAGTGGATTGACAGATTATAAACTGCTCATCATCAGCTCAACTTCATAGATATAATTTGTTTATTTAAGGATTTTTTTAGAGGAACCATGTCTCTTATTTTTGAAAATGGTGAAACATACACAGGGCCCATTAACACAGACACAAGTTATTTTTCTGTTTTGAAAGTAGTGTGAATTGCACACAAGAGAGAAACCATCGTGTTGTTCACCACACACATTACAATTTCCCCATGAGAAAAACTGTGCATGCCTTTAGGCATAAACAATTTCACCAGGGCAGTAAATTGCCTGCATTGATTTAACATAAGAAATATTGTAAAAATTCTTCAGGTCTGTTTTTAATCAAGCTGTGGATTCCTCCACAGTTTTCTTGCTTGCTTAAACAATTTTGAAAAGAATAAACCATGAATTTCAATGTCATTTTAAAACCACAAGTGACACAAGATTGTTAAAAAGCTCTACTTACAGAAGTTCTTATTCAATGTGTCCTTTGCATCTTTGCCCAAATCATCGTACTTTGGTGGATTGCAAGACATTTTTATGTCTGAAAATAATTTAATCTGTTATTTTCTATGATAAATATCCTCCTGCAGTTATAATAAAATAACAACAATCTACCTTTTGACCATTTTAACCATTCAATCTTAACAGCACCAATCTTCAAAAGATTGAGCTCTAGAAATACTTCCCTGCCGATTTGACAAAACTAAATAAGATGAACAGAGTTATATTTTGGGATTCTAGGAATATAATATAAAATATTGAGTTCTAGTCAAACAAAATATAGACAATTTAATATTTGCTGTGCAAAATAATATTCTAAACTGTTCAAGAGGTTAGCCTGATCAAAATTCAGTTTCACAAAGTCTAGCAACAACAACAATTCCACATCATTTATTTATCAAAATAACATTAAAGAAAACATTGTTCTTCAGATTATCTACTGGTTTTAGACATTGTACCAGCAGTGATGATATCTATCATTCCAACAATTCATTGTTATATTCTTGACTGTTAATACTGTAAATACTCCAGGGGGTAAAGTTGCAAAACAGAATTGGCAGATTTGACATAGGCCTAAAAATTATTTAATTGCTTTCAATGTCACAAAGAAATAATATACTACTTTTGAAAAGTTAGAATCTTGGTTAGCTTAATGAATAAAACATAATTAACTAAAAATATAGGAAAAACAGATTTTTTTTAATGTTCTTCAACTACACCCAACCCCACCACACCATTCCACGTCTACAGCTCCTTGTATTTTTAGAGTTTTAAAGGATTTTTCCACCATAGTAGGGGGAACTAATTTGCTTATAGGAAAAAGATTTAATTGTTTGGCTCATATAAGGGCTGAACTCTACTGCATAAATTTGCCTCTAAATTTCTCTACAAGCCTTTCTGACCAGACTATTACTGTCGACGAGATGATCTTCTGGTTCTGAACACATTGCCGATGTTTAACAGCAAATAAATACACATTTTAAATCGCTTTTCAAAGATTGATGATGCTTTAAAGTTTTCAACATATTTCAAAACTTGACAAAGCTACCATAAATTCTTTTAATAGCCCAACACGCCGAAAATCCAACAAAGGCGGCAACACCTGGTCAATGCTAAATAAGGCTAGGCCATTTTTTTCGCCAGGTTGCTTCACAAAGATCTATATTCAGAAGCACAAAACTGCTGTGAAAACGCTCTGGGATACGAAAACAGCTAAGTAATATCGCTATCAGATATGCGGGCTGATGTAAAAGAACCGATTAATGATGCTATACTTACAAAATTGAGGGCTAGTTGCTCAGGCAGCTGTTACTTCGCACTCAACAAGAGTCGTGCATGTGCAAAAAGGACTTCAATCATTGATTGCAGGCGAAAATGCAACGAACCAAGACTTACAATGCATTGTGGGAAAAATTGCGGTACATTTATTACTGGGAGGAGATCTTGGGACGAAATGGGACAAAAAATCACCCAAAAAAGGTTTTTTTATCCAGCTTTATTCTAATTGGTTTTATTTTTTAATCTCCAAGTAATATTATTTAGTAAATATTATTTAATTTATAAAAATAAAAGCCCTATATAAGAAGGAGTACCCTTCAACAAAAGTGAAAGAGTTGAACAGTTATCGAGATACTTTGGAATATGATCCATAAACAAATAAATAATTAGACATTGTCAAATCGCAATATTATTTTGTCTGTTGCTTAAATGTTTTTACTTTGCTGTACAAAGCAAACGTGTCAATTCGCTAAGTGCCCCAGAACAAAGAGTAAAATACAAAGGGAACAGCCCAAAGGGAAAAAATCACGATTAGTTGTTATGGTAACGCAAGAGAGAAGCCATAATGGAAAAGTAGCTAGAAAGATGGCAGCTTCTCCGATAATGATGGTTCATCGCGGAAAACAAGATAAATATAGGCAAATCAAGTCTGTTTATAACGATCTATACAGACCATACTATGGGAAAGGCCAAGTTCTTTTCACAGGTAAAAATTGTCTTAATTTTAGTTACTTTAAGCAAAGAGTTTTACATTTAGCCTTCATCGTTTAGGCCATTCTCTAATGGGTTGAGTTAGGCCTTGTCCCCATCTGCTGATACTGGATACTAACTGATTTAATCATTGTGCTGATATTGTAATCAGCAGGATTGATAAAAGCTTGACAGATCTTATTGATTGGTTTTAGGTTCTGTTGTACCCAGCCCGAGTATATGGATCTATCTGTTTGGGCCTATGATATTCATATTGACACAGAATATCTATAAGAATAAATTAAGCACAAATCTACTTTATTCTTCATATTTTCATTAATCCTAGCAGCCATATAATAAAATTATGCATCCTTATCTGGTAATCTGCATCATAACAGATAATTCTTGCTTGGAATTTAGGCCCAGATGGAATAAAAGATCATAAAACCAAAATTCTGGACCCAACCTTTATTGGTCTTGCGGAAAAGGCACGAGAAAGTACAGATAATTTGTCTTATATATGGAGAGCTGCAAAGGTATAACTACTTTTATTACTTCTCTTATTTGAATAGTTTAAATCATTCAAAATCTAGGTAATTGTCACTGAAAGGATTTGAACGAGCTGGTAGCTAGACAAACTCGATCTCGACCAGAAATAATCTGAACAAATAGATTCATCACAAAAATATTTCAATCTGCAATATTCTTTTTACCTTCAGAAAACTCCACATCCACCTTCAAAATCTAAAATGGTAAGATAATATGAATGTTTATTCAAACATTAACAAATTGTTGATTTATTGATGCGGTAAACCTGGTTAACATTCCACGTTCTGCAAGTTTTTGTTCTTTTCATAATTGTCAATTTTTTTACATTAAGGTCGGTGAAATTGGATGGAATGTAACAGGAAACTTGGATAGGAAACTTCTTGCAAGCAGACAACAGATTACAGTAAGACCAACATATTAATTTTTTGTTCTAAGGCACATTTATGTGTATTATAAAGTGTTAATTTTTTGTTTTCTTTATTTTGTATTTCGAAGTTTGAAAGAATTTGAGAATCTTCAAACTAAAACTTGTTATCAAGCAAATAACATCCTTTTGAGGATATTTTTTATCTCGCAACATATTGAATTATTTGCATCTTATCGCAGTGCATTTATTTCACAATTTTAAGTTGGATCTGTTAGTATAACACTTCATCTTCGTCATCAGCTTGGTGAATTTCGTCAAGCCTGTGAAGATCGATACACCCACAGAAATCAGAGTCCATGGTAAATATGAGCAAATAGAATTGTCCGTTTATGGAAAAGCCCATTAATCAAAAAAAAAATAGATTTTATTTTAAGAACATTCTAGTTTTACTAGATCTGGGTCTAGAGAGCCACAGCCTATCTTGGACAGCTACATTTTGTTACCTCAGCCTCGTATAAAAAAACCTCCAACCTCAAAGTTTTCGTTAAAGTTCTGTGCGTTTTCTCATGAGTGACAAAACTTCTATTGATTATTAATCGATGGTGGTTAATATTTTGAGCTCTTTAGAGAATATTACGCCAAGCCAACCTCTCTGCTGGCACTTGGGTGATCACTGCCTGAGAGTTTTTACGTCCCTGGTGGTTCTTTTTGATGTCCTATTCCAACCATCGTCTTTTGTGTTAATCTGAGCAAAAAAGGAGAAAAATCATAAATTTTGCGATTTTACTCATTGTCTCTGGGGTTGAAACCATAAAGGTTAACATCTCTAACAAATTAACTTTAATTTCTAGGTATCCAATGAGAACACGACCAAAAAGTGAAACTGGATGGAGAAAACAAGATGGTTTGTATTCAGAACGAAAACTTCTATCTTTCTCTCTTCTCTTGTGGGTTCAATCATTGTTGACTCCGTAGATTTATACGTTTCGCAAATATAATTAAGATAACTTAGATAAATGGCGTGATACAAGTGTTCTAATAATATGACATTCATTGCAGCTGAGGACAATACACTTCCAGTAGATTTGCAGCAAACAAGAATTAAAAGATCACCGTCACGACCAAAAACAGCTTCTACAATCGGTTCATTACCAAAATACGGAATCCGGAATCGACCGGTATCACCAAGCTCCAGCTCATCAGGTTCATTCCGGTACGTTCAACTGTAATGACTAGTTTTATTAGCATTTTATTTTCTAATGGTTATCTGTGGATTTATCTTCTCAAAAAGCTGATGTATTTGTATGCGCATGTCTGATGACGTCATTTCACGACTCTGATGACGTCATTCCACACAATTTTCGCTCTCCAGGTATTAAAAATTTCAATTTAAACCCTGAGGAAGTCCTGCATGGCAAGACGAAATATTGGTAAAAAAATACTTTGTACATATTGCTTCTGTTTTTGTTGATTTGCGGTGTTCCTGCCTTTTAATTTATTATCGTCCTTCTCCTTTTTTCGTCGAACCAAATTATTTTGGATTGATTAAAGCTCAAATGCGATTTCTTACAAATGGTTAATAGCTTTCCAAATAGTCGAAATCGCTCAGGTGAATTTGAAACTCTTTTTATTTGCTTTATAAAGACCGGTTTCCATTAATTTCTTTTGCTCTTTATTGATCGTTACTGTTTTTTATGTTTCCATTGAAAAACGAGTGCTCTTCATTGCTCGTTTTGGTTTTAGAGATATATTCAAAAATATCCCTAGAGCAATTGCAAGTGCTTTTTGTTGCTCGTTATTGCTCTTCGTTATTTGTATTGGTTTTTCGGACATGTTTCCAAAAAAATGATTTTATGCTTGGTGCTTGTTTTGGTTTTTTGTTAGCATTTTAAAACCGTAACGAGCAATAAAGAGCAAAAAATAATTTAATGGTAACCAGGCTTAAGCGAACTCAATTGAAGGATGTCTTTAAAACGTTGCTGCTTACCATATTAGCTATTCTGAATTCTGAAATTGATTTCTTTCTGTTTCAGAACATCAAGCTCTTTAGTGAGATAACTCAGAGAAACACCATCGAAACTAAAAAAAAGAAAAAACGTTTCAGTTGTATTACAATTAATAAAATATTTTTGATAATTTTTTTTATTATTGGGGACATTCATTTGAGGCATATGATGATTTTTAAGATTATTTATTTTTTGTATTCTTATGATTTTGTATATATACCAGCATTTGAATTTGATTAGTTTTGTATAAATAAATGTGATTTACAACTTGATATCTTTGCTTATTTGTTTCCTATTTGTACGTCAGTCTAGTAAATTTTGGCGAGACATTTAATCAGTAAAAGGCTAAAAAACAATATTTGAAAAATTACCTGTTGAAATGATGAGATATCCATACTTTGCTTGGTTTTGAAGCAGAAAAAAAGCAAAACATATAAGGTGCCTTGCTTTGGGATGGCAAATTACCGTGGTCTCTGAAATCTAATTTACGTCAACGAAGATTGATACACCTCCACATGTTTGCACTGTTTCTTGAGTATGGAAAATTTACCAAGTAGGCTAAGAATTATGCAGCGCACGCATTAGGCTGTTTACATGCAGGGCTGGCCTAGTTGTCAGCTTCCCAGCCTGCGTGCAGACTCTACTTTTCCACTGCGAAGAAGATCCAAAAAGGATCATGTAGATTTACATTAAATTGACATGATCTATTTGAATCTCCTTCGCAGTTGAGAAGTAAAGTCTCCACGCAGGCTACCACTTACCTCGATGCTAAACATCCCTCAATTCTATACATTTCCCAACGTAGGCATATTTTGCATTTCACTTATCATTTGTTTACGGTTTGGAATAGCCAATAAACGTGCAGCTTTTATAACCACATGACAAAACCTATGTTGCTTGATTGGCTGATGTCAAAATGAAAACAAAGACATTTACCACTACTCTCTACGAGACTTAGATTAAAAGTCACAGTAAATAACATCAGAACAGATTTGATTGAGCAACGGAATGACATATATGCTATTCACCTCTTAGTGTACAGAAATAAAAATAATTTAACCTCTATCTACCTATAATACAACTAGCTATAAAGCATTTTTCACACTGTAAACATCTACTGTATATACATTTCAACACCATATTTTCGGATTGATAAATAAGCTATATCAATAAAGATTGCCATATATTTTTATAGAATTCACCTAGACATAGGTTCCGTCAGATTTTTGGAAGTTTTGGAGCTGTCACAACTGGGTTACTCTGTTCCAATACTTTTCTCCCTTCTCCTTTATAGTCATATGTGCAGCTATGCGTTTCAGCGTACCTATGTGTTGCACAGAATGTATTACCACATCTGAAACAAACGATAATTGATTAAAATTCAAGATTAATTGACACTAAAGAAGCACCAGTGCGGAATATTAGTAAGCGATATATTGTGTTTTATTTTCTCGCCTCATCGTTCTTTTTGTATCGTTTTGTGGCGTTTCTGTTCAATAATTTTATTATTATCTACTTCGCAACAAGTTTTTCCAAAGTTTCTTTGGATTCCGGTGAACGGGATTGCCAGGCGCGGATTAGCTCTCAAAAAGGGCCGAGGGATCTATCGCAGGCACCCCATTTTAACCAAGGTCAATCGTGCTCCTTCTCTTCAGGGGTCACATTTCTATTACAAGAGGTTGGTGCATCGAATCTGGCAAAGTCAAGTTTAATGACAAGAGAGAGCATATCACTTACTGGACCCAAACTTGAACAGAAAATACATACTTCGATATTGTATATAGACTGCATGATCGGAGTCAAATCAAAAAGATTTCAGGGTATTTTATCTCCTCATTGAGATGATAGATCAAAAGCCCCTTTTGGAAGGATTTAGGAGCCCGGTGGGCTAATCCGCGCCTGGGGATTGCTAAGAGTGTCCCTTTCTTTTAAGATAATTAACTAGTTTCATTACTTTAAGGAGTCCACTAGAGTCGATATTTTAGAATCGGTTGCTTAAATATGTATTAAAAAGTAGATTGTGAAAAAGGGTAAGTTCCAAATAGTTATATAATTGCGTAGCAAAGGTACTTAATCTTGGAGTCTTAAATTTCAGAGTTATGTAAAAAAAATAATATATGATATGATATCAATATTATTTTACGAATTTTTCGTCAAGGTTTTAAAAACGTGTGGTTCCCATAAGTGGTCCTTGATATATGTGGGCTTTAACTTGTCTGTAACTTAGGCCTATCACTCGATCTGTGCCTTCAATTAAAAAAGTTTCAACATACCTGCATTGATAATTTGTTGCCAATCCTAATTTTTTCGCACAAAGGAAACAGCGCGCTCTTTTACGGCTATTATGTACCAATTGAGGGGGAATTTTCGACTTTGATTCTACGTGAGGTAGCCGTCCTCCATTTTCAGCCTCCAGTGAAACACCGTAACCTCTTGGCTCTCTCTGCAATTAAGACAACTTGCAATTTAAACACATTCAGCATATATAGTAAATGAAAAGAGCCTGATGACATAGTCTTGTAACTAACAACTCGGTGCTGTTAAAAAAAAATAATTGTCCTTGGGTGCACACAAAAATTATTGTCAAGCACATCTTTATTTGAGTGCAGCACAAAATATAACTTTGAACTGCTCGAGCTTCGAACGAGTTTCGTGAAATTAGGGTAGTACGTGAGACAGCCTTTTTGAAGATTAACTTAGATGCATCGTATGTTTCCCTTCGAGCAACTTGTTAGGTCTGATAATTAGATCCTTTCACGACATTACAGGCTAATGTTATGCTCTATCCGAGGAGGATCAATACGCCATTTGTATCTCCTTCGCAGTTACAAAAAGCGAGACTTGCGCAAGTCGATTTTCAATTTTACCTGGTGCAAGTGGTTAATTTGAAGCTGGGATTCGATGTGGATAAACTTGACACTTATTTCTATTGATGGCATACTTCTATTTGGGAGTTCTATCAAAACCTTAGTAACAAGAAAAGTAACAAGGTGGCTTCAGGGGCAGTGTCATGGAAGAGGGTGTGGTTTCTTGTGACCACGCCCATATTTTCATCGATTCAAATGTGATAACCAGTGCTTACGGAAACCAAACCGTGTAGAAAGCAATGAGCAAAATCTTAATAATCAATGAACATTGCAAGATACCATACCAACAAAACTAGAAAACAATACATGATTAACAAACAAAACAGAACACAGGATTTATCACAATATACCCTTTAAAGGAATCGACACAGCTCAAAGGTGCTAGGGATAAGACAATTAACAATACTCTACGTCAAGATTTTCAAATAAGGCATATTTCTTGCCCCCCAAGGATCAAGAATAATTTTAACAAGAGAGGCGCCGCAACCCTGAGCCTCCTAGAAATCACAAGAGCTTTTAAGGATCAGAGCAAAATGGTCAGCGATGCTTTGAATATCAGGAAAATACAAGTTCATGGTCCTCAAAAAAGGTGTATAGCTTCAAAAAAGATACGCTTACCAGTATTTGGGTGATTGTTTCCTCAGGCGAAACTCGCTGTCTCCTTAGCGATCTCGATTCCGACTCGTGCAAGCTGTCCTTTCTTGACAAAGGATTCTTATCAGGCCGTGATTTTAGTTTCGCGCTTCTCTTATGTCTAGCAGAGTCAACAGTACTTGACTGAGATTTTTTCCGCTGTATATTCGCTTTGGCATTCCTATGTCCATCATCTATAAAATCATTCTTCGTAGGTGTCTCTTCACTTGGGCTAGAACTCCCACGTTTCAGTAGAGAATTAACAGATTTAAGAAGATCTCTACCACTGCCGCTGTCTCGATGGTTTAGCGGCTTTAACGGTTTCATTCCGCGCGAATTTTTCAGTATTTCTTTTACCTGATGCCGTTCACCCTTGGTGGATAACGTCCTTTCGCCGTCGCCTGAATGTCTTCTCGTTTTTGAGAGGTCTTGGATGATCTTTGAATCGATATTAGAGGCCGATATAATATCCGAAACATCTACTAAATCCGTATGGCGGTTCTTAGACGTGACTGGAGGTAGAGGGAGCTTGTTATTCGAGTGTAATTGCTCAGTGTCATCTGTTCTTCGCCTAGACCTGTGATGGGAGCTTTTTCGCTCTCGTATGTTTTCAATTGTCAAAGAGTCTTTCTGCTGTGATTGTCGATTTGGATTTGCAAATCTGAGCCTAGAAAAAGAGATATTAAGGTATTAAGAGAAGGGAGAAAAGTCTTGGAACAGAGTAACCCAGTTGTGACAGCTCCAAAACTCCAAAAAATCTGACCGAATCTATGTTTAGGTGAATTCTATAAAAATATATGGCAATCTTTATTGATATAGCTTATTTATCAATCCGAAAATATGGTGTTGAATGTATATACAGTAGATGTTTACAGTGTGAAAAATGCTTTATAGTTGTATTATAGGTAGATAGAGGTTAAACTATTTTTATTTCTGTACACTAAGAGGTGAATAGCATATATGTCATTCCGTTGCTCAATCAAATCTGTTCTGATGTTATTTACTGTGACTTTTAATCTTTTATCTCAAGCTTATATATTTGGTTGTGGAAAAAAATGAGTCATGGAGTGAGTGAAGTGGGAAATGTATCATGTCTTTCTTTACATTTTGACAACAGCCAATCAAGCTACATATGTTTATCACGTGGTCATATTAGCTGCACGTTGATTGGCTATTCCAAGCTGTAAACAAACGAATTGGTGAATGATTTGAAAAGCTTGGATACGTTGGGAAATGCGTAGATAGAACTAGATAGGTTGAGCTTAAGCTTGAGTTGTCAACAGCAAAACACTGAGTAAAAAGTAAAAGAATGAGTAAAACTAATAAAAATAATGGAAATAGAGACAAATAATCAGCTAAGCAACATTGAAAATAAAAGGCAAAAAATTATATATGTTACTAAGGAAGAGAAAGACAAAATCTTAGATAATAAATATGTAATATTCTTATAGCGATGGGCAACGAATTTCTAGAATGAAAAATCACCTTCTCTTTGCCAGAGAACTGCTTGGCCTTCCAGATGATGGGGGTCTAGGGACAAATCTTGGCTGCAAATGAAATAAAACGAAGTCAATAAACAGGTAACTGGCAAAATCCGTACATCACTCCGTGAAATTTTTCCAACATGAATCATAGGATTAGAATTTTGTTTCATACTTTTTTCTTTAAGCTCAAGTTAGCCATCTGAGCTCGAAGTATCTGCATTTTCTTCTTTGTCTGGTCATTTTCGTCCTTCTTTTCCTAAAAAATAAATCATAATTAAATGTTTAAATTACTTTTCTAGGGATGTATGTAAAAAGGAAAATACTTCAAACTAGACACATGGGTGTGTAAATATATATGCCTGCCTTGAAAACATTCTCAAAGGATAACCAACAAGTCTAAATACGATTGAAATAAAAATTAGTTCCAAACAGACCTGAGAAACTCCGTTATCTTCATCTTCCTCTTCATCATAAAGGTTATGCATTGATGCAGCGCTAATAAAAAAACAGCAAATTAATATATAAACAAATAACAACTTTCCAACTTTGTGGAAAAATTTATTAAAACCTGAAATTTTGAACACACTGAAATTTAATGGCCAAACAAAACCTCTGGAGTAATCACAATATATGAGGTAGGATGTGTACCTCTAAAGGTCCATAGCATATAGTTTTTTCAGCTGTTAACTATATCTATGAGATTAACCTCGTTTTTTTGGAAAATATTTGAAATTTAACAGCCTCAAGAACATGTGACATGTGATATTAATTTTCTTGGAGAACAACTAAACAACTCGGAGAACCATTTGCATGCTTTTGCATCAAATTTAATTCAAGGTGGGATATCTTTTCATAATAATACAGTTGATTGCACAGTCAATTAAAATGTTGACCTATGCTATAAATGATGTTCTCTTTTGCATCATTAAGAAATGGCAAAACTATTTGTGCAACTACGTGATGCAACTACCATTTAAAATGCCCAAAATAGGAGCCAGGTCAATTTGGCAAAGCTATTTTCTGGCGGTCGGGAAAGCAATCCCAAATGCCAGAAAAACTTAAAAAGACTTAAAAAAATTAAACATTGCAATTTATAGCAGAGTAAAGAAATAATAACAGAATTTGACAAATATTTACCTAAGTGATTCAGATAGGGGTGTCAGCGTTCCATCACCTCTGTCATGCACCCTGAAGAAATTCAATTGATCTCCATCCCTGCAAAAGGTGTATTACATATAAGCAGTTGGACTGCAAAAATATTAAGAACAACTTTTCCAGGTTAATGTTTCTGCATGGATTTCAAGATGATTTAATTTTACAACATCCATTCTAAGATGAATGGCTAAAAGCAAAAATCTGGAAAGTTGCTCTTCTTTTTTATGACCTAGTTTAACTTCTTAGATATTATTAAATATTAGTTTTAATGCTCTTAATTTTTAATAATTATTACAACATCCATTCTGAGATGAATGGCTAAAGCAAAAATCTGGAAAATTGCTCTTCTTTTTTATGACCTAGTTAAGCTTCTTACATATATTACATATTAGTTTTAATGCTCTTAATTTTTAATAATTATAGCAACATCCATTCTGAGATGAATGGCTAAAGCAAAAATCTGGAATATTGCTCTCCTTTTTTATGACATAGTTATGCTTCTTACATATTATTACATATTAGTTTTAATGCTCTTAATTTTTTTATAATTATTACAACGTCCATTCTGAGATGAATGGCTAAAGCACAAATCTGGAAAATTGCTCTGCTTTTTTATGACATAGTTATGCTTCTTACATATTATTAAATATTAGTTTTAATGCTCTTAATATTTTGAACATCAAATTAACATAAAGGGATGATTACCTAAAAACAAGCAAAGTTACTTGTCTATTGTCCTTCATCAATTTGTCAAATATTTCACTCCTGAAATAGAAAAAAAATTGTAGAAAATAGATATAACAAATTTATTTGTTACGAAATGTTTTGTTGACAAACAGTTGTAACAAGACCTGCAGTTGTAACAAGACCTGAGATGATGAGAAAATCTAAATTCTTAAATGACATGAAAAAAGATTAACAATTTAAAAACAAGGAAAACTGTTTTAAGAAGTTGAGGTACTACTCTCTTAAACATTTATTAGGGTAATAAAGCAGAATTAGGGAAAAATACTATGCTTATAAGATGATAAAAATTAAAATTTAAAAATTCAATTTAATTTTTACCTATTAGCCTCCATGTATTCTGCCATTTCCTCTAAAGATGGATCTTCGATTGAAACTGAAAGATAATGAGTAATCTTTAGACAATATTTTATGACCAAGAAGCATTTGTAAGTTCAATAAATCATGGAATAGTGTCAGTTAAAAGGAAATCATGACCATCAACTGCATAATAGACACTTACTTCTTCTGGTATTGATAGGTCCTCCCCTCATAGCTAAGACAAGTTTTAGAGTGGCACCATCCATTATGCTGTGAAATCAAATAATATTCTTTAAATAAAAGGAACATATATGCTGATAAAACTGGATGGCAACTATAAGAATATACCAGGACATGAGCTGTATAAAGCACAGCACAAAAGAATAAAACATACATATATGTATAAATAAGAGAGAAAAATCACAACAGCATCACATGAAGAGAAAGAATCTTTGTCATAAGCTAAGTGACGCTTTAACAGACTGTCAGGGGACTATTGCACAAGCAAATTCAGTCTCAGACACAAAAAACCTTTTCTATCCCAGGTCATCACTGTTATTATAAGAGTACCCAATCTTGTCTTGGGCACAAGGACAAAATATGTTGCCTATTAAACTAAATAACTCAATAAGTAGCCAGAGGCCAAATAAGCAAGGTCTTACTCGAAATCATGCAAGCACAGATCATCATCGAGCTCTATTGACTGCCAAATAAGGTGCTGCTGAGATATTGGAATACCTAAAGAAAAAAGATCAAATGCTCATTAATATTTACTCTACATATATAGGCATAAAAAATGGTATAGTGTGTGTGCATCAACTTGTGGCAAACTTGTCATTGTTGAAAATTAAACATACTGTCATGAAAAACAGAAATGTGCTTGATTTATCAAGCAAGAAGGACAAAAAAAACTTTGTTAGTTTAAAGAGCTTGGTAGGACTTCTCCTGGTTGTTGAGTCTAGAGGCACAACACTGGTCAGTTGGTTTAACTTAATCATAAGATTACATGGTTAGGAAATTTTATGCTAGCTGGCTGTGGTCCTAACTTCACACAAGGAGTACAAAATTAATTTAAAAAATGTATTTGGCTCTATATGTATTGTATCACCACATAAAAATGCGTTGCTGTTATGAGAAATTAAATATGTACATAAGTGGCAGAAAGCCAACTAGTACAGCACTTTTTATACAACTTTGAGTGGAAATTCAAATTGGAAATCTGATTGTGCGAACTTGGTAATGCTGCTGGTGCACTAACAGACTGAACAACCTGTGCACTGTGACAAACTTTCCAGAGTTGTATGTCAGTCAAGGCCTAAGAAGATTAGGACCCAACAAAGTAGGCCTTGCCTTGTCTAATAATCCATAAACTAGGCCATAGGGATGTTTGGTCTTGGATAGTCGCTATTTTGGGTAGCCCTTTTTACTTTAACAATTAAAAAAAGTTTAATTGCCGCACACCTACCTTCTAAACGTTGTATCTTTGCCTTGATACTAATTATAGTATCGAATGGACTAACTCTTAGTTCAAAGGCAGTGCCAGTGAGTGTTTCAATAAACAAATCCATACTCATTATCCTCTCGCTTTCACTCCAGACTCCACACGTATTTGGTTATGATTTTATTACGGATTCCAGCATGACGATTCTCACACTACATGAACCAACTTCTTGACGAATTTCCCGAAAAGCTACATGAACTGCGGATTACAACAACAATAATTCGCCCTCTCCTCATGTTCCTAATCTTCTTCGGCACATTCCGAATTTGTCGTATCGTAAAAAACCTGGCCTAATTATCGGGTCTTTATAGTCTTTATAACTAAGTATTCCACCTAGTTTTTAACAAGTTAACATTCCCTAGAACCAAGTTGTAGCATAAATGTCTTTTATTTGAAATATTCCATTATGTAATCGCATTAAAAAGGGACAAAGTTGAGCTTTGATGCCAGCACTACAGCAGCCATTTTCAATCCACCGAAAGCAGATATTTTACGTAGCAAAAATT
This sequence comes from Chrysaora fuscescens, assembly GCA_009936425.2. Taxonomy (NCBI): domain Eukaryota; kingdom Metazoa; phylum Cnidaria; class Scyphozoa; order Semaeostomeae; family Pelagiidae; genus Chrysaora; species Chrysaora fuscescens. The sequence goes on along the minus strand of JAACYV020260412.1, from coordinate 1,712 downwards.
AGTGCTATTCCATAAGTTCCCGGATTAGAAATCGCAAACAATTCCCTTTGTTCTTAAGCGAGCTTCTGATTGTTGACTTAATGTCTGGAATGTTACCATCGCAACAGCGAAATATACAGATGCCAGATCTTTCGGCAGATCTTTCGGCACAAGAATAAAATACCACGAAGTTCAGGCAACCATACAAGCCGTGACGCTTCACATGTAGTTAATTAAATGCATAGCCCGATGTCCTAAGCGCTTGGCATTTCAAAACGCATGAAATTGATGCACTTCTAAAGAATACCATGAACAAATAAATAATTTAAAATGACGACAATGTACTGTAATTAGAATTGCGAAATTTACAACAACGTTTCGAGCTTAACTCGTCTTCAGGTTAGCCTCTAAAGAATACCACCTTGGACTACAATACTCTGAAATAAAAATCTCATTGCTTTTTAAACGACCGTATCAGAGAGTTGTTTCTTTACCCCTTAGCGGTGCAGCCCAGAGCCTATTTTAAGGGACCTTGGATGGAGGGCAACCTATTGTTTCCAAGGCCCAAGGGACAATAGGCCTATTATTTGAATAGTGAATACAATAGGAATAAAAAAGAAACGGGGGGGGGGGGGGGGGAAATCGCCCACCCTGTTAGTATGTTAAAAGAGGCCTTCGGCCAATTTGGACAGTGTGGGTCCGGAACGGAACTCTTCACTGTTTTTGGTATCTGACATAGCTATAGAAAAAATCTACATCGTCACAAAAGAGGAGTTTCATGAACAGCAGTTATAATGAAATCTGCAAAGTTTTAATGGTACTTGTCAGTAATTGCAATGTACAGAAATATATATGTGACGTCATAATCGTAATCTGGTGCAAGTCAAAAGGATATTAGAGAGCCACATTAGAGAATGTGGTTCACCGGCTGCCCGAGTAATTTTGTTACCGGGGATAAAATGTTACAACACGCGTTTTCGAGGGTGTTGCTAGTTGCGTGATTCCAGGTTAGGCCCGATTAAAGACAATAGTTTCTTGAATACAAACAACAATATTTAAACAGATCACAGTTTCAAATTCTTTCTATGTATTTAAGCGTTAACAACGGCGGGGACGGTGATACCTTCGTAACAGCAACAGCGACAGTTCGACAATTCTTCTACTTCCTTAGACTAACCTTGGCGACTAACTACAGATACCACGAGACGAATACAGAACACAATACTGCTAAAACAATAGAAATAATACACCTACAAAGTTAACGACGCATTTGACAAAAGACAGAACAACATGACGCATGACGACAGGACTTAATAACTGGCCAACACAACAAATCTCAAAAAGCAAAACTCGCGATTTAAAATAATATCCAGTCCTTTAACAATAATCCAAATAGACTTGAGAGGAAGGGATGCTAATACCATTCCTGCGTACCGGAATCCAAAAAACTTCTGAAAAACTTGTGCTGAAGTAGATAATAATAAAATTGTTGAACATGAACACCACAAAACGATACTGGAAGAACGGTAAGGCGAGAAAATAAATCACAATATTTCGAGTACGAATATTTCGCACCGCCATGCGGTTTTTCTTCAGAGTAAATTAATGAAAAATAATGAATAAATATTGAATAATTTGTATATATATAATTATAAGTAATATATATCTGGATGTGTCTATTCTGGCGGTAAAGTGCTCAATACATGAACATGTAGAGCGTTGTAGATTCGAGA
>JAACYV020260301.1:0-13252 GCA_009936425.2 Chrysaora fuscescens | reverse complement strand
CAAACTGAATAACACAAGGCTAGTCTAAGAAGTGCGACCACAGTCTTTCTCTCAATATGACCACCCCTTTTGATTCCTCTTGCCGTTTGCCTGGAATTACAGAGAGCTGGCGACTCTCTTCACTCTTTCATGTCGAGTTTGACCTGGACGGGAATCGAACCCACAACCTATTGATTGCAAGTCCGACTCGCTCAGTAATGGCCATTCTCGCTTAAAATTGGAAGCAATGTAATCATTTGTAGCATGCAGTCGCTTAAAAATGTGCTTTTTTTCTTATATGTTTGATATACCAAATCAATCAAGATTGAACCAGATAAGGCAAGAAGTCGGCATACATCCTTCTTACCATTATTTTGACCACCAGTGGACTTTTTTGACATCATCTGCTCGAGAAAAGTTGGTTTTCTTGTTTTGGTATCAGCTAGTTTTGATTTATTGCCGAGTAAATCGGTTAAGGCTGAAGATGCCTTCCGAGTTGGTTCGTCCTCTTCCATCCTCCTGGAGACAGTTTTGACTTTTGGGAGAATGGTTTCATCATCGCTCAATCCTTAAAAAAAAAAACATTGAAATGAAAACAATCTGTATTTGTAACTGTATCTGTATCTATATCGGTAGCTGTATCTGTATCCGTGTCTGTATCTGCATCTGTATCTGAATCAGTATGTGTTTCCGTTTTGTATCTGTATCTGTATCTCAGTCTGTATCTGCATCCTTGTCTGTATCTGTATCCGTGTCTGTTTTTGTATCTGTTTCTGTGTTCGGGTCTGGATCTGCTGTATCCCTGTCTGTATCTTTATCTGCATCTTTTTCTGTATCTGTGCCTGTATTTTTCGGCACAGGCAAAGTATCTTTCACTATTGGCTATTGTAGGATAAATTTTTGTGGTCTCTTTTACTCAAACGGCATTTAGGAACTGTCAGGACAAGCAGATCTCTATGTTTTCAAGCTCACAAGTTTTCAAACCGATAATGGTGTTGGTGTTAATTGGCTCATACAAATGCTATCTACGCAAGGTATAGTTTTATGTTCTAGGCACAAAAGGACCTCGGTTTAGAGCTAGTCTAGAGCTAATCTAAGCAATGACTAGTTCTTCAGGTTGATGCGACTTATTTTATTTTGCCTTTGCCTAGAATTGCAGAGAGCGGGAGGTTTTTCTCTTCACTTTTATACAATATGTTCGGACTGAGGCTCGAACTCAAAACCTTAACATCTAGACTCGGAAATTTCTGCAGTTCTATATCAAAACAGTAGCACCATCCTACCTGGTAAATCATCTTCGTCTGCAAATATATCGTTATTTTCTTGTTTTTTATTTGATCTAATAGCCTTTTGATCGCTTTTACTATCCAAGGTCTTCTTACTCTTGTCTGAAACTTTTTCCTGTTTCGTATCTTTGATTGGAGCATCCAGTGTATCTATTGAAGAAAATTATGCGAAAAAGAATTGAAACGAAATCGAAATCAATAAGATAACGGAATAATGCTTGCTTTTAATCAAGAATTAATAAAATGTGATAAAAACCTTGGCTGTTATGAACAGGACTTTCATTTTTCGGTGGACTAGGGTTAACTTTCTTTTTCCTATTAGACGCTTTCCTGTCACGTTTGAGTTGTGAGCCGGAATTCGATCGAGAACGGGGGGTCAGCTCTGACTCACTGCCACTCTGTGTTGCAATCGAAGGGTCATCCCAGCTGTTCAAACGCTTCAGCTTCCTGTCACCGCTGCCACTCCTCGGACGGGGGTCGGTTGCCAGAAATGGATCTTCTTTTTCGAAACTTGTAGCTTGCAAAAAAACGATAGAAGTAACTGTATACGTTTACTATTTATTCAATATAAGTGTGATGTATGTATGCATGTATTTGTTTTCTAGTACCCGGCAGAATTCCTCTTCTACTGCTGGCTGGTGTGGCTAATTTTTGAGGTCTCATTCGCTCAACAGTCATTTTTAGGAATATCAACGCCATGTCGACTTCTTCACCGGCACTGGGGATGGTCACTGCCAGAGGGTTTTTTTTACGTCCCCAGTGGTTCTATAACGTCCCAACTGATTTGAGACGGGCCTGCCATTTTTACGTGATCATCCGAGTCGCAGAGAGCCAGGTTTTTACACCTTGTAATTTGTGCTCCCTAGCCTGGATTTAAACCACAGACCTTGGACACAAGCGGCGCAAGTGCTAACCACTATACTACGCTGCTCCCTATATTACTAAGTGATTTAGTGGTCTCTGTGGCGCAGTGCTTAGCGTGCTAGATAGTACAGCCACGGAGTTGTGATTTGTTCGAGCCACGGTCATGCCATCTGTGATTAAAGAGTAGGCAACCATAGGCAAGTTGTTAGCACAACTGTGTCTCTCTCTCTACCCAGGAGTATGAATCTGGTTGGTAGTTATGAGCGCCGTGTTCGGCTCCACCATGCTATACGTTACATGCATCCAGACCAGGGGGTAATATACAGTCAATTGAGTAGCCTTAGCTATAGATTAGACTATACACCTGCACATATTATTATCATAATCCATGTCAGGATCATACAAAAGTAAAGAAACGCAATACCAAAGGCTGTAAGAAATATTGGATCAAATGTCAATGCAAATATCAGAATTTGTTGTGCTTTGGATCGCTTGGAACTGTTCATAAAGATGTAAGGAAGAGATTTTTAGCGAGGAGGCAAAGTCAACGATAAAAAGGCGCAGTGTGTCTAACAAGATATTTGGGAACACAATATGGCGAAATAGATGCAAAGGAATTCACAGACAGAGTGGGAATTATTGGAGACTATACTGGAGAAAAATTTTATTTTGAGACATCTTAGCAAGCTCTCATTTGTCAAAACATAAGAATTTGTTATATCATTTTAATTATCATTATACGTATTAAGGAAAAATGCACAGAATACCAAGTGGTAACTGGGGAAAGTAGAAGGAAGAAGAGATAGAGGAAGACAAAGACAGGCATTTCTCGGATGGATAAGCAAATGTTTAGACAGAAGAGGCGCGGATAAAGCCACCATATGACGATGAAGATAGTTATGATTATCATTAGATATCAAAGGTTTTACCTTTCAGAAGCACTGCAGGGCAAAATAATAAAGTCAAAATTGAAGCAATTATCGAAAGTTACTTACATCCCATAAGCAATTTGTCACGTCGTGGGCTCTCTATCGAATTTGAAAGATTCGGATCGACCTTCCCTTTGCTTGTTGAATGAGAAAACTTTCTCGATAAAGGCTCTTGTCTCCTCGGTTTAGATTTCCTGCTAAGAATGTCATCATCATCATCATCAGACAGGCCTAGTCCAGCTAGTGGGTCATCTTCGTCAAAATCTAAAAGAAAGAAAGACGAATTTAGGGACGATTTCAATGTCACTACTAAAAAGAGCTAGTGAAAGTGCATTTTCGATAAGGCTTGATTTTACGGATAGATGTTTTTTGGCTGATGACTTCATGAAAACATTATTTTTAGGCAATATATCAAAAAAGTTTAGATTGACTCTTCTTTGAATGAACTTGCATTGACTTATCCCTTTAAAGTGGTTATATACACATTATTTACCCCCTTTTTATGTTGACAAATAGCAAATAGCCCTAACCCTAAATTTTTCTAAAATCATTTTGTAATTGTCGTGTAAACTGAAAAATTCTTAGTTTTATTGTTTGCATTAGTTGTTTATTAAAACATATTGGAAATTGGTTAAGGGCAAACTTGTCTAACATACCTCATTAAAAAAAACGATTTTTATCATTCATCTTTCTCAGCTTCTTAATGAAGCCCTCGACCAGTTTCAGAGCGTCATGAATAAAAAACTGTCTAGTTTGATAATTGATTTACTTATTTCAAATTCACAGGCTAGGCAAATAAATAAAGAATTATTGACAATCCTGCAAGTAGTCAAATACCTGAAAAATCGCTTGCTTTCTTTTTTGCTTTCGAGGGACTTGAGGCTAGAACAAAATATGCTTTATAAGTAAATGGATGACTAGAGACTGCTACTTGCTTATTTTGAAAATTTAGAGCCCGGCATTTGTGCATATATCCAGGTTTTTGCTAGCAGAGGTTTCACTGCAAATTAATTTTCTAGTTCAACATTACTCTTTATATTATCATTACTTATTCTTTATATTACTTGTTATATTAATTTTTTTCTAAAAATACCAGTTAACAATACCTCCAGTACCTTTTTTACTGCCAAACGAACCAAACAAATCTGATTCAAGATCATCCATGTTCTAAAATAAAAAAGTTTTCTTTATTAAATTAATTGAATGAAATTGAATTATGAATACTATTCATTATATATAATATAATCCAAATTTAGCTTCAACAAGTTGCTAGGCATGTGTGGACAAAAAATGGCATTCATGGTATATAATGGTATTAATGGTATTAATGGCATTGATGGTATGTCTTTTTCAGATAGATATAGATAATCAAAATACAGACAACAACAAAAATTTTACCGCTAGATTGCTTGCCACCTTAGCTGCATCTGCAGATGTCACTTCAAAATTCTGAAAATTAAAACAAGCTCTTTTACTAGATCTTGAAAACAAGGAGTTTTTCTGTTAGATAGTAATGCTGGAGGGGAAAAAACACCCCCAGAAGGGTCAAGGGGGTGACATTTGATGGATATTATTTAAAACATACTTCTTCAGCTTGGCCATCTTCCTCAATATCCTGCCCTGTCAGAGCAGAAAGATTCTTGTAAAAGTCTTTGTTGGATGAGCTGAATAAAAATTTAGTAAAAAATATAATTAATCAATCAGAGCAATCTATGGACAAGTACTAAAATTCTGGCTGATATCATTCTGCATAATGTGTGATCAGAAGAACATAGAAACATTCCATAGCTAGTTATAAAAATACAAAGAGATAAACAAAGCAAGATAACCTTTGCAAGCTGCAGTGTGTAGACAACCATCATGAAAGTAGTCAGTGGAAAGTTGAAGTAAGATGTACAAAGACCAAAAAAATGTAAACATTTAAAACTTGAACAGATATTTACTAATGCCTGTCTTTGGTAAGAAAATTAAGCCCATAAAACTCCTAAACATGTGTTTAAAATATGTTTGGAAATTTTTTAATAGTTCACCTGGATGTTAGTCCACCTTTTCTTGCAGGATTGGTTGAGCTCTGCTTGATAAAAACAAGAAAGATGACTGACAACTGTCTGTATGGAACCATGCACTTTCATTCAGGTGATGTCGTAAAGCTCTTATAGATTTCGTTTTGAATCTGTTATGGTTCACAAAGAAAAAAGTGGATACGTGCTGACTCCCAAATTTGATATCTAGGCTGCACAGCATGTTGAACAGATAAATCTTGTCTTCACACCAGTCAATCAACAGACCATAATTGGTTATTTATTGATCTTGGCTACAGAAACTTTAGCCTTACATAAATATTGTATTTTAACCAGTTTAACTCCTCCAGTTAAACTCCATAGCTTTGCAACTTGGCTCTGGCCTAGGTCTGAAGAGTATGGCATTTTCAATGAGAGCTTGAGTGTGCACCAAAATTTTGAGTGTGCAAGAGTGCACTTGAAATTTGTAATGTCAATTTTTGGCCTTTGTGTATATTTTTGCATTTTACCTTTCTGAAAAGCAAATCAGATGCACCTTTGTTGTATGCTGTCAGTTGGAACTCCTCAGCACTCGCTGTGATACATACTGGCGTCATACCCTTTTAGGCAACATTAGTTGGGACCACACCTTTCTTAAGTGAGCACTGTTAAAACAACGAGTGTGCGCTTGCCCAAATCTGCAGACTGGCTATGGGTTAACACGTCAAAAGGCTTAAATGTTCCAAGCCTTTCAAGAACAAAAAAAATATACCTTAAGTGTTGATTTTGCTCTCTGGTTCGCACTCTTTGGTCTTGTAGCAGGACTTTCCACTTCATCTCAAAGAGAAAGTCAGCAAAAAAACATGAAAGGGGTAACAAAAGTAATGCCTTAGTTGCTAGTTGGGATAGGTCTGGTCTGATAGATAGATGTTCAAAAGTTCTTTTCTAACCTTCATCTCCTCCAAGAAGATCATCCAGAGCCCGGTTTAGTGAAGCCTGTGCTGTATTGCGTCCTATGAATATAAAAGCTCTGAATCAAATTAAATAAAAATCTTCGAGTGTATTGTAAGAGTGTTGTTGCTGGGTAGTCTAGGCCTATATGATGCTATGATGCTAAAAGAAACACATTCCATACAATTATACTTGTTATTTGAACTTCATTATTGAAATTTGTTCATAATTCAAATTCAATTTTAATTACCTTTCCTCATCTTTGCAACTTCATTGAGGGGTGAGTGGAAGTGGTTATAATCTTGCTGCAGACAGAACTGCCGCCATTTTCAAAAAAGTCGATAAACAGAAAGGCATAAAGGGCTCTGGAAACGAGTCTTGCTCGCCACCGCAGAGGTAGGCACTCGGCCTTCCTTCCAAGAATTCGAAGGCAAAAACAACAAGAGTATTTTAGTAACTAACTGTAGATCGCAATAAACAACTTTAACTGTAACATTTCATTTCTGTGATGAGTATCAGAAACCAGTTAGGTATTAATAGCAAAATGACCATAGCAGCATAACTTACTTGCAACAAAAAACAATTAAAAATTAAAATCAAATTATTTTGTTAAAGGACAGATAATATATCTTCAATTATTTTGTTGAAGCACAAATAATATCTCTTCAATAACTTCAAGGCCTGCTTTGCTTGATTATTAATTAAACTTTTCGTTCATCATTTATCATAAGCACGAACTAAATTCAAATATCTTAATATTCGAATATACCAGAACACAACGTGATAAAACTGTAAATAGGAAACAAATATTAATGATCACGATTATCATTAATGAACAATTTTAAGCTTCATGAAAAGCAATTAAGCAGTGCAGTGTTTCGTTAAAAACAGAAGATTTCTAGAATCAGCAAAAAACCCACATATGAAAAGGTGGAGCTTAAAGTAAAAAGTGAGTGTGCTAGATAGGAACCAAAAACAGACATTTTGCTACAGATATATTCCATGATATATCATAAAACCAATCAGTTCCCATTGGCATCCAGCGAAATTCAGCATCGTCACCCCGATCCAACTGGCACTAACCACTAAAAGCCTGTATAAATCTTCCTTTTACAGGGGGTATCTATAGGATAATGATATACTCCGAGGCTATTATAGATTTAACATAAGCTTTTTAAAGATCATGAGCTTTGTAGAAAAAATTCAAAGCATCGACGTTCATTCATTCATCCCCCCTGAAAGCTTTTCATTTCATAGCGATCAAGGGATCTGAAAAACACAATTCCGTTGGGTCGGTTAATTATTTGTTCAGCACTCAAGATCTTACTGCAATATTGTAAACTTACGTGAACTAGATACAATGCTTGTGAATTCACACAAATGGAGGTCAAGTGCTAAAGAGTAAGATTCAACTACTGCGGTCAAGTGTCAAAGCTCAATGTCAGATAGGTCAAAGTGCCGGAGGACGTGATTTATATGAAGGTCATCTACTACTTGATTGATATTGTACAAAAATGGGTCGATGTTACGTTGTGTATGTAACACATTCAAGCCATCAATGAAAAATGTTTACAGCTGATTTTCCTCCATAAGAAAGGCAAGGAAGAGACAATTCACAGGTTGTAGATACGCGAATATGAACATGTTGCAATCGGTGCAGAACTGAACTTAAAATCTAGACAAGACTGCTATCTGCAGGTATCAATTTGCAAGAATATCTCAACCAAAGGCAAACGTTTGCTCTGTTATGAAATCCTCACCAGGGAGAAACACACCTGTTGCAGTAATTACTCTCTAATCTCAGATGCAGTCTTCCGTCCAAGAAAAACTTACCAAATAGATATCGGAGCCAGAATGGCCGAGACTGATAATTCACTTTCTGTTTTGAGATTTCCGGAACAGAACTGAAGCCAAACAAGGAAAGTCTTGAGAGAGGATAACATGAAAAAGGCCGTAAAATGATGGCTACATACCTCGGTTTTCAAAAAAGTAAATGCGATCAACTGAATTTACGTGAGCTTCCTAATTAGAGCAACCTAAGTCGAGCCAACCTCGGCTCCTAAATCCGATAAAGGTGTAACAGGCAGACAATACTCAAGCCCTTGATTATCTATAAAGTCTATAGTGCCAAGTCGAAAGAAACATTGGGCCCTTAAGAAAAAGTAACCTTGAAGAAGATATGCGGCTAGGCCAACGAGTAAAAGGCCGCCATTGTATTGGGATGTTAAAAGGGATTTATTTATGTCTCTCTCCCTCTAAAGGCTTTAACCTTGTCACTCCGACAGATTCATGCGACCTAGTGATAAACAAACAGCATGAAATGTTTCCAGGGGGTGAATATCTAAATTAAAAAGCTGCTTAACGTGCATACTTGAAGCTGGACTTTCAAAACCCCTTATTATCCTCAAGATACCTCCTGAAAAAGAATATTAGTATCAACTCTAAATGCTAGAGCACCAGCTGAACCGAGGGGAGAGGATACTTATCTATCTATGCAATATCTATGAGTATATATGTATGTATGTATCGGATGTATGTTCAATATGTATGCATGTTTGCAGTATGCAGGTAAGTGACGTATCTACGCCCTCCATCAAGCCTGCCAAGAACAAGTTATTCTCTAACTGAATTCCCTAATTTGCACACCACACTGCACCAACTTGCTTACCTTCCATGAAAATGTGTCATTAGATCTTTTTAAAAACGGGAATTGTAAAACAAAATAAAAATCAATATAGCATATAGCAGTATACATGTATTCTGACCTAATATATATATCTGGATCTTCAAGTCTATTCTGTCGGTAAAGTGCTTAATACGTTAATACGTTAGAGCGGCATAGTAAATCACAAATGCGCTAAAGCCAAGACATCACTTTTTCTGCAACTTCAAGTTTCAGGCATACGCGTTCAGACAGTAACTATTCTCCTCTACATATTAATGAATTGGGCATTATACCGACATCATAGACTCATATATCTGGATATATAATTCTATGTATGTATTTGATTAAGATTATAACCTCTGATGCATTCGACATTCCTACACGGGTTTGAAGGTAAATTTGTGACAAATGCACTGTATCAATAGCTAGATACTGAATTAAGTCTACTCTAAGGCCCGTTTACAGTATACCGGATAACTTCTTATCCGGATAAACCGTTTTCCGGATACCCCGGCTACACTATGACGGATGACCGGCGAATCCTTTGTTGCGGATAGCTAGTTCTCGTGTAGACGGAAAGGCATAACTTTTTATCCGGATAAGAAGTTATCCGGAATAGTGTAAACAGTGCCTAAGAATCAGTGGTTTCTGCAATGATCTACAGAATTCATTGCGATTCGTTGATTGACGTTCCTTGAATGACGACACCAACCTACGTTATAAACTTTTGAACCTGTACAGCAAAACATGGAGAGCAAGGTAAGCTGAAAGATGTGTAAGAGATCAACCACCAAGTTTGATACGCTGCCCCCCCCCCCCCCTGATCAAGCTGATAAGGCCGTAGTGTTGCAACTTCATAACAAATACCCATCTTCTTTGACAGCTGGCACGGTTGATCACAAACTTAGGAAATCGATCAATGCCTTCAAGTTATCGTTGTTTAAAGTGGACCTTTCACTTTTTGGGAGTTCGCATTTAGGGAAAGAACTTTGATACTAAGTAAGGATGACGTTTACAAAACTTTTTTTTGAGTTATGGCCGTGTGAAGGAAATCATTGGTGACGTCAAAGCAGGGACCTGTCTTAAGACACAGACCGGAAAATTAAACAAAAAAGGGCCTATGACAAAGCCTGCCGCCAGCTTAGAAATTTACACGTGCAAACAGTACATCAACGGTCAGAAGGCACCAATGAAGCATATCTAAAGCTAGAAACAGGGGCTCGATTCTGAAGATATGGTACAATTATTACTCACACCACGGTATGTGCCTCTAACCAGGTCCTGCAATGAGGTAATCAACAATTTTCTTCACACGGCAATAACTTAAAAACGACCAATGATATTGAAGCCCTGTAAACAGCATCCTTACTGACTACCAAAGTTCTTTCCCTAAATGCAAACTCCAAAAAAATGATAGGTCCACTTTAAGGACGCTTGCACCCAAAGCCCACTTCAACAACATTCCTAACACTCCTTCTACCATAGCCCGAACCATGTTTATATGTACAGGTTCAGTAGAAATTAAATTGGTAAGTACCTGCAGGTTGTTTCATATGTTATTCAAGGCATATTGAAGTTAGCGGCAATCTTTCTGCCTTTCTTTCCTGTCTGATCGGGCATTGCGTCTCTTCTGTCTTCCAGAGGAGGACATTCATCCAGGCAGTCAAGTAGATCTGGTTTTTTAGCCCCACTGCTGTCCCAGAGGGAAATGAGGTCTTTAGAGGTCGCGGAGTAGCCGCTGCTAACCATCTCAGGCTTTATTTCCGGAGGGGGTAGCTGGTCTTGAATATCATCTGCCATCCACCATTCCTTGTTGTTACTTGACTCAGCGTCACTGAGATCAAGCAGGTCTGAGAGAGAGAAGAGAAAACTATAAATGTTTCTGTTAAATTGTTACATTTCACTTCATTTGTTCACTATGATTACTATATTTATATATAATAATCTAAATTGTCGACCTTGAAACAATATGATAGAAGAGAAGGAAAAAATATTTCTTTAAATGAAGAATTCATAGTTTTCTTCCCTTTGAATTGTTCAATCGTGTAAATAATGTTGCACAAATCATAGAGCAAGCCGGGTTTTAAGGATAAAAGTATTCAAAAATAAGCAAAAAAATAGATTAAAATGTTGATTTCAATGGCTCCAGTGTGGTTCATTTAGTTTTCATTCTGTCCCATTGTAGTTAAAAAAGAGATGTTTGCAAAAAGTATTTAAAATTGAAATTATTGCATTAAAAATACAATATATGGTCTCCAAGAGGCATAAGACTATATATAATAGAGAGGCATGTGACATGATATTGCCCTATTCATTGGCTCAATTAGACAAACAACTCAAAAGAGCACAGTATGAATTCTTATTGTTATATTATGCAAATTCGTGACGCAAACCCTTTGACCAGCGGGAAATAACAATCAATAACAGGGCGAATTTTTTCATTTATTCTATTGAACGGCACTGTTGAATGATAAGGAATCCTGGTTAATTTTCTTTAATATCTCATTTCGTTTTCAAGTTATTCACTGGTTTAAATCATTCCATGATGACGTCATTTTTTTTGCAATTTACTAGGACAACATACGGAAATATAGCTGAGTCTGATCTTTGAAAGGTTACAGTTGCAGGAAAAATTTCAGCTGGGCTGAAAAAATGTAATATAAATTGCCTCATGACTTAATATCATGTTTAAAAAAGCATGTTGGGTGTGCAAAATATTCTAATATTAGATTTCTCTTTGGATACATGGTAAACCTTGTATACTTTCTTTAATTTTTTCAAACAAAATTACGTCATCAGCCAATAGTACAAAACAATGGATAGATCAAAAATATTATATTATGCAAATTCATGACGCAAACCCTTTGACCAGCGGGAAATAACAATGAATAACAATAAAATATGCGTGGACACGGAAAGAAACTCAGGTTGTTTTATTTTTCAGCAAGGCTTTGCTCATATTTAATTTTCATATAATAGAATCATGTAATATTAACAAACCCATGTCACTGCCCGTAAAGGATTCTTGATCGGTATCAGTCTGTCCGTCTTCAAGATCCGGCATAAAACTGCAACCTGGTAATTCTACGAAAAAGCAAATTTTAATTCTTGATCAGTTTATTTGCCCTTTAACACAGCTTAAAAGAGGCCTTAAGCAAAAAATTATATTCATGCAAATAAACAACGCTGTTGAATGATAACAATTTTTGTTAAAATCCGTTTCGAAAGTTTCATTTTGAGTTACCCACTGGGATTGGCCAATGACGTCATTTTGTTTGCAAGGAGTCAAGAAAACATGCAAGGTTTCCAAACGAAAATCTATTCAAAAACATTCTTTTCAATGACCATGCCTTTCTAAACATCATATAAATTCATCGTTCATATATAAGGTAATCTGCAAGTTTCTTGCAACTGTAACCTTTCGAAGACAAATTAAGCTATTTTTCCACACATTATCCTAGTCATTTGCAAACAAAATAACTTCATCAGCTGATACTCAAAATCATTGGATAACTTTACAAAGAAATGAGATATCAAACAGTTTAAACAGAACTTCGTATCATTCAAAAGTCAGATTCATCAGCATAACAAAATATTATATGTAACATTACTAATTCTTACCCTCGCTTTCAATAATGACCGGTTCGTCATCAGAGTCAATGTTCCCAGACGAGGTTGGTGGTGGTATCTTGGCATCGTCTTCTGTCTTGCTTTTGACGGCATTCTTTGCTGCAGATGCCTGTACCGTTGCAACTGCAAGGGAGAATACTCATATGCATCATTGTTCATACTATCACATCCTAATCAAAACCCTTATTACTTATTACTTATTGTATTACTTATATCACTTATATTATCTATACATTACTTATTACTTAATAAATCAAAAGCTCCTTACTATCTACTATATAAATTTAATAAAGAATTCAAAAATATAGAGTACTCAAGTTTAAAGTTTCGCTAACGCTTCATCAGACTTATTACTTATATTATCTAGATTGCATTGCATTGATAGACGAAAAAATGTACAAACTTATGGACACAAGAAATTTCTGCCTGTTTCTTTCTTATCGTCATTACTCTCTTTATTTTGAGTTGCGTAATGATTCTTGTGGTGTTATGGTATAGGATTTTTCACCATATTTTGAGACAGCTGTCGCCCTTGTGAAAACTTTTCAAAATTTCAGCATTCATTCAGTACCAATAATTTATTTTAGGTGGTAATTTTGTAGAGTCTTAGTTTTTTGTCGTGAGTTTAGTTTTAGTCTGCATGTCGGAAGCATACGCCTTTGATTTTGTTTACATTTTGACATCAACCAATGAGGCTACGTGGGTTTTATCACGTGGTCATAAATGCTGCACGTTGATTGGCTACCCCAAAATGTAAACAAAATTGTGAATGAAATACAAAATTTGCCGGTGTTCACGGGGCGAGTTGCACTGCTGCTTTGGGTTCAAATTCGCACATTTTTTTACAAATCAAAACCCTTATTAAATTGCATCCTTTTCCGTCCAGAAAACTCATACGACAGTTGACGGAAGCGTGAAAATTTGCATCTAAATGATTTCTGACCTCAT
>JAACYV020260079.1:0-16332 GCA_009936425.2 Chrysaora fuscescens | reverse complement strand
TTTCAAAGTATTTCTTAAGTTTGCTAGGAAATGTTTGGTGGGGCTCAGCCCCACTAGCCCCATTGGACGGGCCGCCAATGATTAAAATTGCATTTGGACACAGCCACATTTGGTGGACGCGTGCTCTGTGTATCTATTTGTAGCTATTGCATTTTTAAGGGTTTCTTAAGATTTATTAATTGCTAGCAAGCAACAAGATATCCTGGGTTTCTGCATTTACAATTCCTAATCGGGATTTTGATATCTGGCTTTCTATCTGGGTTTTCGGGCTTGGTGCCCAAAGAGCCCCCCTCTCCTGTAGCAGTCAAGCAGTTTTTTGGTTCTTAGACAGTGTTCCAATCACCGTTCTAATTTATCAATCTATCAGGCAAAATTGATGTTGGAACACTGAAAACCGCAAACATATCAACGAGCGGTATTGGAGCCTAAATCATGGAACGACGTCATGCAAAATCCAGCATGTCACGTTGACGTACCGTGAGTGCTTATTTAGGCTGGAATCGAATAGTTCCTTTTAGTGCTGAATCACTAATGGCGGCCGCAATTCATTTTTACAATAGGTTGTAGGGTACGGTACCCATCCATGAAGATGTTTGGCCCCCGCCGCTAGTTGCTTCCTTCACACGAACTCTCCATCCAGCACACTCTATGGTATGTAGTGAATCCATATTTTACATATAGGCTTAGAAACCTCTGCATAGGCTTTAATGGAATCCCGGCCTACGAAGAATGAACAAAGCTAGCTACCCAAGTCTAAGCATGTGTCTAATTATTCTTTAAAAGGACCTTCGAGGATGAATGTTACACAGAATGAGAATCATTATTCACAACAAAATGAATTCTTCCAGGTATTTGTTTATCATTGATAGGAGTGTGTAAATGGCACAATGAGCAAAAAAACATCAAGAACATTAACAGCGAAACAACAAGAACAACAAGAACAACAATAAAAACAAAACTAACTAGCTACTGTAAAATTAAATGATTTCCATTAAAGCTGAATTTGATAAAGTTGACTACAACTATAAATCCGCATAACTCAGAAAAGAATAGAATGAGAAACGAAGCTACCTCATTTCCATGTAGGCTGACTTGAGATTGAGGGCAGAAATTGAAGACAATGGTAAGCTACTTAAAGTGAAAGATTAAGTTATCTGTGCCAATAAGATTTCAAACCTGGCGACAGGTTGTTTACCAGGCCCTAATTTCGTAACAATTTTATACGTCCGTGACTCAGATGCAGGTTTCCCTTATGACGTCATACTGCAAATTTTTTACCTAAGTTGTCAAAGCTGTTTAGATACATGCAAAATTGACTACAGCTACCAGCTACATAAGAATTCTGCTTGGTCCTATCTAAATAGGTTAGGTTACATGAAATACTTGTTTTCCTGTGTTCCGATATGATTGATACTGCTTTCTCACCAAGAGATCACATTGCAGATTCAAATACAGGCTCAACAAAAACATTTCATATACTGTGTTTAGGCATTCCTAGTGGAGCACTGTATTGCTGATTCTCTAAACGGCAGCACTGTAGCAGCTGCCTAATATCCAGAACATTCTATGAATATCCTGAATGTTTATCTCAGAAATGTCTATTTGTCATGTAAAATCTTAATCTGATTGTAGCTTTCTCTATAATCTCAATAAATTTCGAGCCACAAATCGGTCTCATTACAAAAGTAGCTAGCACATCTGACACATAAAAGCTGTGATCTATTCATTCATTTCTGTTACCCTTTGGCGATGAATTTTCGAATATCCTCTAAAAATGACAAAAGAACAAATTTGCATTATAAATAGAAAAGAAATCAGGCGAGGCTTCACTTAAACTGCAACAGAAGCACGCTATAAAACCAATTGTTTTGTAATATTAAGCTTAGTGGGTTACTATACTGAATAGGTGGGTTGCCTTGTTGACACCCAAGCACGGCAGAAGAGCAGGAGACAGACCAGCCGTTAACTATGTAATGTGATGGGGGAAGATACAACAAGAAAGCCCAGCGAGCTGCCGAAATCCACGGAGAATAGGGATTCGTGGAAGAACATTTGTAAACGAACCTGAGAACGCTGGACTTCATTGACCGACTTAAGAGAGGGTTACTATCCTAAATAGGAAAAATTTGGACTTGTACATGACCATTTAAATATATTGTTTCCAGCTAAACCTTTCCTCAGGTTACAACAACTTCGTCAGAACATACGGGGGGAGCACTATTTTATTAAAGTGAGATGCAAATTGTTATCATGATAAATTATCCATTTCACTTTTTCAAAATACTTGAATAACTTTTTCTATCAAGAAAACTTAAATTATGCGAAATTCGACAAAATGTTTATTGGGCAGCACACTTATGGCTTAGAAATAAAGAACAGTGTACTGCCAAACAAAAGGTAAAGACCAATGATGATATAACGCATTAACGGAAAGCGACTCAAATTACTCACCCCTCATCTTTGTAAACTCTGTAAAAATGATCGACGAAATCTGACTGGCCTAAAGCTCTTACAAATTCTTCATCGTGAGTAATGACAACCAATTGAAAATTTCGTTGTTGCTGTCGGTTAGTGATGATGCTAGAAGAGTAAAGAAGTACGAATTTAAAGTTAAGTATCTTTTTTCATTGCAGCTTAACAGAATATGACGTCAGATCAAAGCTAGTCATTATTTATAACGTTTTCAACAAAAAATGAAACATATTGATTGAATTTGTTTATCAATTGCTCAGTAATAACTGGCCAGGCAACATTATTGCTATCAAGTTTACCGTTAGTTGTGCAATTCTCGCCATAACTGGAAACGCTGACATGAAGGAAAACTTTATGATTCAAGATGTTTTTTGAGCTCTGCTCGCGCTTTATTCATATTTATAATAGACTTACGTCGACTGAAACGTCGAAGTCTGGATTTAATCGAATCTTGATGATCATGTAAACAGAAATAATGATGAACTCGTTCTTATATAGCTATTATTTCTTTATCTATCATAATTAGCTTAAAACTTCACCGCAGTTATCTTTCTGGAGAATAGGAAGTTTTTGCCTTTGAATCTGAATCGATTATTTATTAGCTATAGCTGATCATTTAAGAACTGATCATACAGTCCTTTCGAAATATAATAGCGAACCTCGGAAAGGTGATTCTAGCTTGTCATTGAATCTTAGAATTATATATAGTTTAGAATTTCAAGGCTATTAATAATTAGTGAAGATAAAATTTACAGGATTGAATATCGGTTTTCGCTTCTGGGCTGTAGTCATGTGAACATATATACAAACGAAACAAAATCATACTGTAAACTTGCTTGAAAGGGATTTACACCAGAAGGTAGCTAAAGCAGTTAAAATATAACGGGCATGCGCAGATCGACCTTCACTCGAAATCCTCACGTGAAATTCCTAGCAACAACATGCAGCAGCAAGAAAATAAAAGTGATAAAAAGAAGTTGGATTATTCTAATTGGATGGAAATTGATTGACAGCAAAGAAATCTCTTTTTGGCCACTTTTTCTTGGTGTAGAATCCCTCTAAAATAAGGTATACACAGAAGTATATGATAGCAACAAAGCTTCAACATACCCTTCAATTTAGCTAGTTTATGGGTGCCTCACTAGCATTAAAGGAAACAAGCAACAAATTAATTTTCAATTTAGAATATAGAAAGACTTGGTCCCAGACTGGTCGGTGACTATTAGTATGGTCTAACAACGACGTCATCAATTTTTCTTCCACATGGCTACTCAAAATTGAAAACCATATGACTGTACTTTGTTCCATTTAACTGGGCTCGCAAAAATCATCGAAAAATATACTTACTCTTTCAAAGCATTTGCAAGACTCTCGATATTTTGTTCATCAAGATTGGTTGTAGGCTCATCCAGTGCTAAAATTCCACAGTTTAAACAAAACGTTTCAGCCAAGGCAAGACGTATGATGATCGATGCAAGAACCTGTGCAAGAGAATGCTTCAGTTACACGTACAGCACAATGTTAGCTGGAAGATAGATTGAGAACAAACAGACTCTACAGGATCGAAGTTGGTTGAACAAAAACGATTGATACATACTGGTAGCACCAACTAATAATGTAAATCATTAAGTAATTTGGTATTCAGTATTGAATTGAGCACAGTCTTTAATGAAAAATGGATATGGTATCAGTGCTTCAATTAATGTTTAATATCTCACAAAAAGCAAAACATGAATGTACCATCCCTGCTGTCTCTGATAACGTATTTCGCACGCAGTCTTTGTGTAAGACATACTATGTCAGTCCTCTAGCCCATCATATATGTCCACTCATACAAAGACTGAGAAAGAAACTTTGAGAAAGAGAATTGGATCTAAGGCAAACATGTAAGAAATAAAGAGGATTATGAATGGTAAATATCTTGCTTCTTGAGGAGACCACAAGATGCAAGCTTGCCTTTAAATTATTCTATTTTTATTAAAGAAGGAAACGAATCTGTGTTAACAATTTGATCTGGTCACATTTTATCCCATTGATAAGGTGTTCAAATTTATTGAATATCTAGGCTTTCCAAGACTATTTTTTTAATGCTTGTAAAGTTTGAATCAAAGAAGAACATTGGTAATAAAAGGAACCTAGGAAGGATAATATAAAGCAGTGAGCTGGTGACAACTGGTCTCTGACAAATGAGAAATGGGGAAGAAAAAAAACGAAACCAATAAAAACATTAAAAAGATGGTTAAAAGACAACTATGGGTAATCTAGCTTTTAGCAATTACTGTAGATAATATGTTGAAACAACCTTCTGACCAGCGCTGCATCTTCCTCTCATGTCAAGAGCAGTGTCACCTTTCAGCATAACAACCTGGAAAGAAATTAATAAAGAATTGATAGAATAATGAAGCAACAGAACTGGTTTAATTTATCATCTCCAGGAGGAATCAACGATTTCAGCCCCTACACATATTAAATACTGAATAATAATGATTTATATATATGCCTGAATTATATACATTTTCAGACGCTATTATTCTTGAAGTCAAAGCGAAATTGTCTTGCTTGAAAGGGGTTTATTCTAACAGAACTTACATTAATTACGATAAAAGTTTTTTCTCTCGCTAGTTGGTTTTTGCTAGGTGGATTTGTTGCAGCCTTTGGAACGAAGACGGCACCGTATGATGTAGATATTCTCCGAAGGCAGAAATCTCTAAAAGTCAGACGTTAAAGTGTTGTGTCCGTCGTTTTTTGTAGGGTCTTAATAAGGCGTACACTAATAAGACCCCTAAATTTTTATGATGTCTGTTTGAGAGTGAGTTGCTGTACATACAAAGCAATGCAAAAAGAAGATACATACTCTGTAGTTGTAGGTTCGTCTTGTTTTGGCAGCTCCACTTCCGTCTTCTTCATCCGCCCTGATCTCAATTGTGTCAATGTCTACAACAAGAAATGTATGCTGAAGCACTTCTAGGCTGTAGCTAGAATGATATTACACTAGTTTTCAAGACGACAAACAAAGTGAAAGGGACAAAAATAGTTAGAAGTTTTCTCGAAGTTGAAGCATCGTATATGCTAGACCAAACGAACTGTTAAGAATTAAAAAAGATGAATAAGGAGGAGGTTTTAATTGTGAACATATTGTGAAATTGCTTATCAAGAAAACCGAGTAGAGGGAGACATTTGCCGAGATTTATTTCCTTTCATTTCTCTTTACTTGAAATCTTCGTGGTTAGCACTTTCGCCTCTCGTGGCATGATTTGTAGGTGAGAAAACGTGACTTTTTGTGGTTCGGTTGACCATGTGAAATCCCGGTTCGTCTCAAGCAGATGGGACATTAAAGAAAACCCTGGAGACGTAAACAACCATTTGGAAGTGCCAGCCCAAGTATCAGCAGAGAGCTGGCTTGGTGTAATAGATTGTTTCTGAATGAACGAGACCTCAGAAATAACCACCTAAAACTAGAGGTTATTGGAACTTTGTGGGTGCTGGTTAAAAACAGAAAAAGAAACAGAAACTTTATGTTACTGCAAGGATTGTCAAAAAAGCGATTGGCTCGATCGATCACAGGTTTCATTGATTTGATTTTGATCAGCAACGAGAATGGACCATTATTTTTTTTGTAGAGTACTTGAAAGAAGTAATAAAATGATGTTAAAAGTAATGGATGAATATTATTACAACTCACCATGACCTTTATAAGTATGTATCCAGTATTCTTTGATAATTCTATTAATTTCTGACATTTTGATACTGTGGAATTTCATTATGGCTCTGTCCAACAACTTATAGTAGGTATCTAAGTCTTGGTTTGCAAGCTCTGTTGTTTTAACCTCAATCATCTTTTTGCGGTGTTTTTCATCTGCTTCTGCAAACATTTCGCTTCGCAGCTCTCTCTTCATTCTACGTTGTTCTTCTTCAAAACCTTTCAGCCTTCCTTCGCAGTTTGCTTTTTCTTTTCTCAGTTCATCTAGCTGGATTTGCAATTCTGCTCGTTTCTTTCCCAAATCAAACGAGTCTCCAAATTTATAAAGCTCCTTTTTTAAACCTCCAATCTTCTTTTCTGTTTCGGTCATTTCCTTCTCAGCCTTGGACAGCTGAATATTATCTTCCAGTTCTCGTTTACGCATTCGCTGTTTTGCAATTTCTTCTTGAGATCTAGCAAGATCATCCGATAGCCTATTTTTCTCTCTTTCAAATTTCTTGTATTGCTCTTGTATCTGTTGAACCTCTTCGTCATTTTCTGACAAGGCTTTATCCTTTCCCTCTGCAATATACCTGAAAAAAAAGTAAAAGCTTAACTTGTAATAAGTAATTTGGTCCATTTCAATCTTATCATAATAATACAAGTTAGCGAATATACAGACTACCAAGTGCAAAGATAGTGCAAAATGGTAGACATTATGCTTGGGTCTGCATTGGAACTTGAAGAACGTTGACCAAAGATCACGCTTTATCAACGTGCTCTATCTTAAATGTATTTCTTTTTGCCTTCTAAACAGCAAAATAACTAAAATAATCTAAAGATGTACAGCACACCTTTCAATCAAACCAATTCAAAATTATTTCAAGTTCGTTGCTATTGGTACAAACATCCCAATTAAAAGTTGCCGTGTATCTTAAAAGCAACATAAGATCTTGCCCCAATATCAAGTGGTTAAGTATATTGTATTTGCTAATTTTGAATAATGCCAATTTCAAATATAGTTAGCCTTCTCATGAGAAATTCATACTCTCTTTGGGATAGAAAATGTAAATACGGTATTTAAACTTGAAAGCAAAACAACCAACAAATTAGTAACATCAAATAATGCAGTGTACATCCCACATTCTGGACATTCAAACAGATTTTACAAATCAGCAAACGTTTGCCTGTTGTCATTACAGGAAACATTAAAAAATGGAATGCAACAAGGAAAAGGTATGAAATTACCTATTGATCTCAATGTGTAGATCTCTCACTTTGTTGCCTTTTTGGCTGACTGTATTTTGAGTAACCCTGCTGTTCTCAGCATTCTTTTCCTTGCTTTTTTCCAATTCTTTTTTCTTGTTGTGAAGATCAGTTAAAGATCGTTCAATTGGCTTCAGTTGATTTTCAGCCTCGTTTACCTCTCTTTCGTAGGCGAGGTTGGCTGAAATCAAATCAGCCTTTTGTTCCTCCAGTTGCGAACGTCGCTGTAACTTGCTTGTTATTTCGAGCTGAAACAGCAAAGGTCGCATTTTTTACTTCACCAGGCTCTATAAAATCTAGCAGTTTAAGTTAGGTTTATCGCATCGTTTATCAATTATAGGAAAATCTAGTAATTGTGCCGAATTCGAACTGCACAAACAGGAAAATGTAGCATTTAGAGCGACGAAAAAGCCCATTGAAGACCGAAATTACGTAATATCATGAGCAAACCAATCTTCAACGAAATGTGAAAATATGTGTAGCTTTTAGTGTTTTATGATTTATAAATAAACGTAAAAAGCTTCAATCAGTAAAAAAAGCTAAAAATGGTAATCCTACAGGTTTCTTAGGTTACAGGTTAGAACTTTCATGGGAAAACAAAGGCACATTAAGTTAGAATAGAAGAGATTCAGAATAAAATGTTGACAACCCTAAGTCGTTATCGATCATTTAACCATGACTAACCTGTTGTGATCTAAGGTCATTTACTGTTCGTTCAAGCAGCGAACATTGTCTTTGATTCTCCATCATCTGATTTCTCCTTAACTCTAATTTCCGGGCAATACTGTCACTGAAACCAAACCAAATTATAATAAAGTTCAAATCTCTGGAACACAGGTACTGCAGCCTAAGTATTGCTATTTTGATGCCTTAAAAAGGTTCTACATTACAAAGGTTCTACAGATTTTGCTATAGAGTTAAGAATGCTATAATTCTTCCTTTCTGTGATCAGACTAGGAAAAACAGAGGTGCTGATACTTGATGATAATTTCCAGATTTGTTATAGATCTTGAAGATTGTGCAAAAATCTTATAAATTGAAGTTCCCACTTATTAACAGAGAATTGAGAGATTGAAGGCAACAGTAACAAAAAGCCTCTTCTGCAAGTGCAAGATTTTATTTCTGAATAGCTTCGTTAAGTAACATCTCCCGTATTCTAGTTTGCAATTACGTAATATTATTGGTACATTTTTCAAAGAAATAACGGGCGCAGCATTTTTATGATAATTGGATGACAATGAGTTCAACGCCTAGCGTATTGCGGAGCTCAAACACCACAAGTGTTAACAAATGCTCGGCCAAGAATCCTTAACTTTTCCTTGCTCCACATCCAATAATCCAACTTCAACCTACAATTTTGCAATACCATCATTTCTAAACATCAGGATTTTCAACCGTTACAACGTTGCAAAGTAGATGTTCTGAGTATATTACATTAGATGCTCTTCATTGAATTAAGTTCTTTGATAAGCTAGTTGAAAATATGCAAAATACTCCAGATATACTACTTTCTTTACTGCAAGGTATAATAATGACGTTTGATTGTAAAAATGGATATTATCGGATATTATCATGTGAAGAATAACAATTCGACGAGTTGGACGGTACGGCACTACCACTGAAGACGCAGCCAATTCTAATTCCCTCTTATACAAGCCTCCTTAGGGATGCCTATTACTCAATGCCCCTAATAACATATTATTGTAATAATAAGCTTAATCTAACCGGAAAAGAATGAAATAATGTAGCATTTGATGCGTTTCACATCTACACTATGGTTTGTTTATTTCATGAATATAACGAAAAGCCCTTCAACAGATGGGTTAAAATTTATCTATCATCAAAAGGGGCTTGTTTGTTGATTATAAAAACCCCCAACTCACACTCTTTCTTGAACTTCTTGAATTTCATTAGTTATCTTTGTCATCGTTCTTCCAGGAGCTAAAATATATAGAACGAAGATGTTGCAAAACCTTTGATCTATATCAATATTTAGCCTCCTTTTTTTATTAATCTAAGTTAGACGAAGACTGTTCGGTTCAACTGCAAGTGTTTTCCTGTATTACTATTTGTCATCGGAAAGCACATGCGTTATTCTAAGCTCTTCATCTCAACAATCATCTTACAAATCTAATGGAGGTTTCAAGTGCAGGTTTATTGGATACACGAAGGGGAATTTTACGGAAATTTGCTGCAATATTTAATGAAACATAGGTGTAGCAGAAAATATATCAAGTTTCCTATGATATAAAACACACTCCTAGCGTTCATAATAAGTTGCATACCAATTCCTTTCAGCTTGGAAGACTCCAAATCAATCTGCCTGTCAAGATCTTTTATTTCATATTGATATCTATCAAGCATTCTGATATCGGGTTCCATTTCTCGAGCAGACCTTTCTTCTGATTCTGCAAGCCCACGCAAATCTTCAATCTAAAACAAAAACAAGCATTGCTTGCTTAAACGAATCCCAAGTTCGATCTGGAGCCACTGCTACCGCGAATCCCCGGAAAAGGAAGCGAAAAAAATACCTACAAATATTTTTTTGTTATGCCAATCACAGTCCAGGGCCACCGACGAGGTCAGAAAAGTTGGGGGAAGGGCAAGCCTTCATAAAAAAATAACAATAGTAAGGCATGGGCTAGGTTTCTTTAAAAGTGCATTTTGAAAAGAAGTGGGGGACATGACCTGTGGTCAGGAGGCCCTGCACACACAAGGGGGTCATTATTTTTGAGGCAATTAATGTCAAACAATGCATTTGATAGTATACTGAGAACGCCATAATTTTCTCCACGCTCTTTGAAAATGGATTTTATGCAGCTTATAAAGCAGTTTGTCAGAAGGGAAGAATATTACGAAAAAGTTAACCTGTGGAATTTTAGCAAAGACATACATTACAGCATGTTTGTTAGGAGATGCTGTTACGTGCTAGAATAGAAAACTGATAAAAGGGATTCGAGAATGAAAAATTAGCATTACACTGTTTTCAACTGAATAAGAATAATTGGATCCTGAATATAACCTAGCAACTTATAAATAAGAAACTTCTGTAACAGTGGCAAATACGCTTTGGCCCTTCAAAAGAAATATTTTACATTTTTGGAGAAAGATAACTCCATAGTCATAAGTCTTTCGCATATCAAAACGTAACACCTTGTTTTGAATTTAATGCCAACCGACTTAGATATCTGACGCAGCAGTCACTCAAAAAACTGTGGTAATCATTACTCAGTTATTTTTGAAGGCGTAACTGAGATGAGCGGTACAAAATCTCTTTAACTCTTGATCTACAAATTTGTAGAAACTCTGTACATAGATGATAAATTGAAAAATGGAGCTCACATCTCTTATCTCATCGTTAAGGGCTTCTATTTCCTTCCCAAGAACGCTTGCTTTCTTTCGCACCTCTGGCAGTTCTTTATCCTCCAAAACTTGAAGCTGAAAGGGACGGTATTCGTTAATAAACACCTTAAGAATTGAAAATCTTGGACATGAGCGCTTAAGTAGTAGGTCTAAATTCATTGCAAACTACGAGGATATTCATCTATTACTCCGATCATAAACCGTGTTATGATAGAATGATCGTCCTTTGTTGCCAAGGCCTTGAAATGGTCGATGGTTCAAGCCAAGGCAGATTTATAACCAATCAGATTTAAAAAATGCTCTACGCCCCTCTGCTAAGTACTCATTGAGAGAAGGATATATGAAGGGGTTATCGAACAAGAAATTTTGAAGATCTAAATCAAAATAAAAGATGGATTGAAATAAGTCCAATAAAGTAATAAGGAATAATTGGAGAGAGAAAGGACAAGGAAGCGAGAGGTGAAGCTAATATTTTCACTATTTCGTGTTCACTATAAAAGCAATTTGAGATCCCTCATCAATAAAGATGATGTCAACTCACATTTGACTTTATTGGCGCGAGTTCTTCAATAACGTTAAGCTTTCTCCTTTCTTGTTCCAGGAGGGTTTCATTCTGCTGTTTCTTCTCGGGAACGGATATCAATTTGTGTTCAAGCTGATAAGAAAAATATCTCAGTCATAACAATTAAGTATTCGTGGATTCAATTCAATACAGAAATGAATCTCCTTCCAAGTACACCTAAGCACACCAATAAATAGCCATACACCCAGTGCTATTTGTTATCAGAATAAGTAACATTGAGATAAAAAAAATTTAATGCGCGAAGAGTTAATGAATATATTCAATATCATGAGCTATATGTCGACAAGGGATAAATACACCATCACAAGTGGACTACCACAGTTACCGTTCCGAACATAGCCGGAACTCGAACCTTAAACCATTGCTTCCGAAGCCTAACAGACTAATCAACGGAACTGAAGCTATATGAACAATTAAATAAATAATCATTAACAATTACAAAACTATGTTTATTACAACAGCTCCCTTAAAGATCATCCTGTGTTGCTCTAGCACTTTGGAGAAAGTTCTCCAAAGAAATTCAAGTTGATAAACGTTATTTACGAAGTCCAAAGTAATTAACTCCAAGTTGTAGCAATAAAATATCGGAGGATTAAGAATTATTTTATGTTTCAATGAACGGCATCAACAAGGGGAAAAATGGATTCTTAACACCTGAGGTTGGACAATGGTACACCTATGCATAAGAAAAAGTTAGCAACCATGATTTTCGTAGGACAGCTAATAATAGCTAAAATACAACAACATCAGGACGTATTCAAAGATCAAACTCACATTCGTCGCTAACATCATTTGAGAAAATGGATTCAAAAGCCTGTTTTTTTAAATAATAGAAAAGAGGGAAAGCATAGTCAGATCAACTGGTTTTTTGTGATTGGCAACATAGGGAGGGAATTCCTCTAAACCATCGACCGCATTGCCTAACCTTCGTTTTCTCAGCTGATTATGAAATAATATGGTGTAACCAATAATTTAAGCCCTTGCAACATTTTAAAAAATTATCCAAAGTCACGTGACTAGTGACGTCAAAAAGACTAAAAAAGGTTCTACCTCCTCAAGTATACCTCCGATTTTGGTATTAAAACCAGATTCGAGCTCGCCTGGATGGGAGTTTTTGAATGATGTATGCAAATATGCATTTTGATGATGTCAGCAATTTTCAACGATGACGTCATAATTTTCAAAATGGCGGTCCACAAGTAAATTTTCAGATAAGAGCTCTGATATAAACAAAAGCATTTCTCATTCGTTTTGTGGCAATTTTTGCTGGTTAGTACTCAAGTTAACATTTGGAAATAATAAAAAAATCGTCTCAAGGAATCCATTCATCGCCACAATCCTCCGAGGAACTAAAGTCAAAAATTTCCCATTCGCTCTCCTGTTCGTCTGAAAGTCCAGTGCTATTTAGTTTCAAGTCATGGAATGGTTTGTTGTTTCATTGTCTTCGTTACTAGCACAATCTTCATTAACACGATAAGTCCGCCTTTGTACCTTTGCTTTTTGGAGCGGGGGGAGCTTTTACTGTCCATTTCAATATCTGCCCCATCGCTTTCTGAAAGTCGGCTCTTGTTTCTCCATCTTGACCGCAGAAAAAGGAGGCAGTTAGGGGCATGTGAACCAAACAGGTTTCACGGAAGACTCTTCAGAAGACCATTTCCAGCCACAACTTTCAAATAGAAGAAGTAGGTTTGCCAGTGCGCTCTCAGAATGGCTTGAATTAAGCGAGTGTGGACCAGGAGGGAGACTAAGGAAAACTTTTCTGAAATTTTGTGATACAGTATTACTCATTGCTTTCCACATAGCTTTTCTTGTCCTTGCCAGAATACATCACCGTTTGAACAAACTTTTGAACCTTCTCAATATCGCTATTACTAGGCATTTTTCCTTTTCCAAGGCTGTCAAGCAGTGCAAGGTAACGTGGGCTTTTGATGACTGTTACTTTAGCAACTTTACCTTTCCCACGTTTTAGAAATAGCATGTAGATGAAAGCAAAGATCTGTCCGAAATGTGAACAAATTTCTCCCATATCTGAAATTGACCATCGTCTTTTTTGAAGAACCATTTTTGTTCTAAATCCAGAAAAGCGAAAGTCCAAACCATCAATACAAGCATATCGGTTTCTTTCGCTACAATGACAACATCCTGTTTGGACTCTACGGCATGCAAAATTAGCCTCGTGTCGGCTTTTTCGTGATAACATTTTTCCATTTCTTGCCCACCTCCATTGCATAATTGAAATTTTGCATAACCTGTTGTGAAAACAAGTGGTATTGCACCATCCTTCTTCCTTCAGAAATTGCGCAAACAGTCTCATCAAATCGGTTTTGTTCTCATTTCGGTACAGGAACTCGTGCCATTCAGAACCTTGCAACATGTTTTGGTCATATCCTTCCAAATGAACTCTTGGCCCGGGCTCACACTTTTGTCGACATAGGTGTCATTCACAATGTGTGTTTCACTCGCATTCATCTCAGTTTTGGGGTAACAAATTTGATTAGGCCTTTCATCCACGCTTGTTACGTTGGCTTTGGCTTGAGGGAGCGAACTGCTGCCATCCCATCAATTATTCAAACGACAGACTTTGAAGGCATGTCTGAAGAACTGTCTTTGATGCATTGTGACTCTTCGAGCACGAACCGTTGAAAAGTCGCTTTTTCCGACTGACGCAAAGTTGAACCAGCTGTAGTGATTGAGAGGGGAACAGTTGTAATTGGTTAGGAAAATGCCTCTTCCAGACTTTCTGCTTTTAAAATGAGTCCGTCTGACCTTCCTTAATTATGGTAACTACAGCAGATGTCCGCTTAACCTTTTCCAA
The DNA here is from genome assembly GCA_009936425.2 of Chrysaora fuscescens. Taxonomy (NCBI): domain Eukaryota; kingdom Metazoa; phylum Cnidaria; class Scyphozoa; order Semaeostomeae; family Pelagiidae; genus Chrysaora; species Chrysaora fuscescens. The sequence continues at coordinate 2,154 of JAACYV020260079.1, read as the reverse complement.
ACCTGTCTTCAGCTTTGTTTTCTTGATTGGCGTGAAGAAGTCGACGCTACCAGTAATCAGGCGATCATCTATGAACCGAAGCATTCTCTCTTCTCCTATGATTGCCGCTAAAAGGGGACCATTAGCAATTTCTGCATTCAATTCTCCCAGTTAAAATTGATTTTGCGTGAGCGTCAGAAAATAGGTTGCTGTCATAGCTTTGAAGAGTTCTTTTAAGGCTATCGACATGCTTTTGATGGAGCATTTTCCCACCTGGAGTGTTCTCCTCGTGAACTGATGATGTCTTTAAGAACAATTGTTGCTTCAGAGCGACTCTTAACTTGCTATGAATGTGAGATGTTGCAATCCAGGTGTTAACCGCATAGTGCTGAAGCCAGACCTGTATAGACCCGCAGTCCATTTAGCTTCTAGATTGAAAAGCTCATCATATTTCGTTCTGCTTGCAAGTGTAGCTCAATGTTGCTTTGCCGCACAGCTGCTTCCCATACTCAACAATGCAGACACATCCTTTAGGTAAGCGATTGTAAGACGCTTTTCGGTACCCTCTTCATTTTCCAACAACATAGCAACAATATCTTTGAATGACTGCATGGCCATCGCATTTCCAGTGTAGACTTGGAAGGACCGCAGTAAGATTAGAGCTCTGAACAATCTTTTATCCACATTTCCAAGATTCTTTGTGTTCTCCTCGACGAAGCATTGTATGAGTAAACGCATGCAACGATTTTAGTGGCCACCCTCGGTGTTGATCGGAAATTCTTTTGATTATATCAGAGCTCTTATCTGAAAATGTACTGGTGGACCGCCATTTTGAAAACGATGACGTCATCATTGAAAATTGCTGCCATCATCAAAATGCATATTTGCATACATCATTCGAAAGCTCTTATTCAGGCGAGCTCGGATCTGGTTTTAATACTAAAATCGGGGGTATACTTGAGGAGGTAGAACCTTTTTTAGTCTTTTTGACGTCACTAGTCACGTGACTTTGGATAATTTTTGAAAATGTTGTAAGGGCTTAAATTATTTGTTACACCATATTATTTCATAATCAGCTGAGAAAACGAAGGTTAGGTAATGCGGTCGATGGTTTAGAGGAATTCCCTGCCTAACAAGAGGAAGGCGAATTTGCTTATTTTGCTTAAATGATTTGGCTCTTTTTTGTCCTATGTCCCATTTCTATGTCCCACGCCGAAATCTGTGTCCTATTAGGCTACGTTTCCTTTGGGTTAAAGAAAGTCTGGTTGAGGAAGTGAAATGAAGAAATGCATCTCGCAGAGTTATGTCACAACAAAAGGCCAAAAAATCATTCTTTAAAAGACGTAGGATTACCTCTTCAATAAGTTGGTACAAATCACGAGAAGTATCAAAGTTTCGATGACATAATGGACATCCCTTTTCCTTCTCCTTTCCCCCCTTCATTTCACTGATGTATTTTCGGTAGATCTTCTCAAATGCCTTTATTTCGCTTAAAAAGCTATGATAAAATACAACCATTTTCAGTTAAATGCATAACAAAAATTGAAAAAAATGGGAAGTTTAAACACAAAAATATAAACATAAACGAAGGATATGTCCTTTTTTATTACAAAATGGTGTGCCTGCAGTTCTCCTTAAAGGCAAACGCAATTGAGTAGGCATTAATACATAGTACACAGGATTTAGGCCATTTTAATGGGGATTAATAAGTTAATCCTTTTTAATCACACAGTAGGCGACTGTTTGGCCTGGTTCTAGGGCTGCAAGTTTACTAGATATTTTCTGGCTTGCATCAAGCCAGTTGCTTATTTTTATTTGCTTAGGGCTGACAGCTCAGTTGGGTAATTTAAGGTGTGCTAAGCTTAGATTCCCTAGTATGTGCAATATTGTATGCACTTTTGGATAAGCAAGTTTCACAGTAGTTGGGAATGTTACCTATGTGTTATTCCCCACCCTCTTCCCCCTATTTTGGGAGCTTTCCTGCCGTCCATATTTTCCCTTCTGCTTTCTTTCCTTCCACCTTCTCAGTCGCCTTTCTCTTCGGCGTATTGACAGGTGTTCCATTCTGTTGGTTTCCCTGTCCCAACCACCGTCCTTCACTCTATCAATTTCTCAGGCAAATTGATGGGCTGGAACACCGTATAGCCCAAACATATTTTCCTGAAGGTAAGTCGA
>JAACYV020259857.1:0-16336 GCA_009936425.2 Chrysaora fuscescens | reverse complement strand
GGTGTCATACAGCTTAGCATTGCTGAATCCACGTCGACAAACAAAATAGCACTTTTCTAAAATAGTTACAAAAGTTCTAGTTACGAGCTATGAACAAAATACAATAGGTCTCTTATCCCTCGAATTAATTCATTTATAAGAAAATATAGTTCTAGGATAAAAAAAGATCGTTGAAAATAGCTGTGTTCTCACTTGCTGTCTTTTTTAATTTAAAAAAACTTAAAAACTTAAGTGCTGGGAGAAATATATTAAACAAACGATTTCTTTAAGACAAGAAAATAAAGTACTTTTCGTTCATTTGTCTAGGTTATGAAATGTTCATGAATTTTTCGTTGATGTAAAAAGGTTAACGCGGGCAGAATCATTTTTGACAACTCCTAAAATCATTTATTCAAATTATAAGAATTATAAGAAACTTGAATTTAATGGGCCAATAAGTTTCTTATAAAAATTACAGCTACCATCTGGCTAACTGTGGAAAATCTATGATAGGTTTTATCGACCGGATTGGACAACAAAGGCTCTGTTAGCTTCATTCACAATTTCACACGATGGATCTCTGCCTTCAAACATTAAAAACTGTAGGTCATATGCAAGTGGAAGCTAGCAGCGATTATGAATCAGCAACATTAAGGTCCAGCATAAGTTCATTTGAATACCGTATGTAGATCCATTTACATTATGGTGAAATCTCGCAATTAGCAGATCCGTCACTAAGCGATTGTCTGTCACCAACACATCCTGCCATTTCAGTACAAGAGTGTTTTACAAAAGACGTGACTAATTTAAGGAATACAATAAAACGTCAGCCGACTGTTAAATAATTAAAATAATGCAAGAATGCATTAGGTCATTAAAGTGGCATTTCCTTAAGCAGGAACTTGGAAAATAACTGTGTCTGGCTAACATCTCACTCCCCTCCCCCATTTTCTCTTCGGACTTAGACGAATTAAAAAATCGATCCTGGTGACACCTGGGGGGGAAGCGTCCCCCCAGTCCTCCCCGTGGCGCCGCCACTGATTTAATTGTTGTATTTCCCAAAATTTTATTCACCAGATTGACGATGAACTTGAAGATAAACTACGTTTTGTCTCGACAATGATTCGGCTATTAAACAAATTTCCCAATGCATCTAGCTAGCCTACACTGCCTACACATAGAAAGACACCTTTAAGAGTTGAATTGGATTATTTGGGGCTAGTTTGCACTAGCCAAACGTTCCTACGTCACAGAGAGCAAAAAGCCGAACAAAAGGCAGCAGGAGTCACAAAAGGCCATGCAAGCAGATAGTCAGATTGGTCAATTTCGATTCGATTTGTGGCTAGCCCCAAGACGCGAGAAAAGGATTAGAGTGTACATACAAATTGTTCATTATTCAACAGACCCGCCATTACTGCAATCAAGTAAACAATATAATAGAAAATCAATAGTGATTTTCGATTTTGAAATAGACAAGATCATGAAATATATTTCTTAAAAATCCGTGCCCAAGCCGGCACTGGGAGCAACTGCCTCTGAACTTAAGGTTTCAAATCTTTGGTGAACAGGACCAGCATGGTTAAGGAATGGTGAAGAGAATGGCCAACTAGTTTGGTGCTGGAAGATACAGTACAAGTCATAAGTGAGAGGAAGAAAACATGTCTGTTGAGTGTGATATCTGAAGAGAAAGCCAAAATAAGCAATGTCATTGATATAATTAGATTTAGCAACTTCTGGTTCTGCAGAAAGGTTCTGCAGAGAAGGCATTGATAGAAGATGCTCAACTTATATTGGAGAGCAATGAGGATTACAAGAAGTTAGAAACTCAGTTGGATAATAAAGAAATCAACAACTTGCTAGTCTGTCATGGAAAGCTAGAAAACTCTGAATTAGATCTTCAGTCAAAGTACCCAATCATTTTGCCCAAAGAACACATTCTTACCAAACTAATTATCTTAGCATGTCACAAAAATGTCCATCATTGTAAGGTTCGTGCTACCCGTGCTACCCTTGCATTGAAGTGAGATCCAGATTTTGGATCACCAAGGGCAGATAGTTCGTGAAGAAATATTAAAACCTTGTTATTTTTGCAGGAAACTTGAAGAAAAACCATATGATGCTCCAGCAGCAGCAGCATTACCAGAAGCATGTGTAACAGGAACACCATCTTTTACAAGAATTGGGGTTGACTTTGCCATTATTGGTCAAAGATATAGACAGGGCATATCCTCTAATCATCTCACATCCTGTCTAACGTTTGTTTTTATAATTGATAACTGTTAAAGGGGCCTTAGAATATCAGATTCTGCCAGATACCTTTTTAAAAAAACCCCAGCTGTCACGTGATTGTTCACGTCACTAGGGGAACAAAACGACAGAAAATCAGCAATAACTTCCATCATACTACTCCGATTGCATAAATTTAAACGTTTTCGTGCTCCCCACGTAAAAGGTTAAACTTATTTGCTGACTTCAGCATTTTTGGTCCATGACGTCATCAGAAATATTTTTTGCCGTTTCAACTTAGAATTAACTGAAATAGGGTTTTAAAAACGTATCTGAGCATAACTGCATAAGAAAATGTAGTTGAAATATTACTAAACTAAGGGAGAAAGTCACTATCAGAAGAATCAGTTTTCTCTTCTCCCGAAGTCGTGAAATCTTCTTCACTATATTGCACATCTGCACTTGTTGCTTCAGAGGCAGCGGAAAATTTAGGTGGTTTTTGGTGATCAGAACGCTGTAACTAAGCTCTTGATCGTTTTGGCGGCGGTGGGGCTTGGAGGTCTTCATCTGCTTCGCTGTCAGCATCGTTTTCATGTTCTAGAGGCTTGCTGTTTAAACCACGTGGGAGTGAACCGTTTAAATTTCTCACTGTATTCGCAGCCACGCACTTGAGGATCGAGCCGTTTGATTATTGGAGCTGAGTAGCAAATTTTTCACCCGAATAATTGGCTCCTAGTCCTCACGCGTGAAGGTCTTGATATGCAGGATGATTTGAAGCTTTCAGGTCTTGCAGTAAAACATGCTGATACGATAAATGTCTGGCATAGTTTTGATGATCAAATGCAAAAACATAGCAAAGCATATCACGTTCGGCCTCAAGATGTTGCTCAAGATTTCCGTCACGGACCGCTGATACCAAAGCAAGCAAAGATGAAACATCGCGAAGAAACGCCACCGTCATTTCGCTCTGTGATCCAGACGTACTTTCAATCTTATTACAGATATCTGTAAATGCATATAATGCCAATATTTCGTTCATTGAGCTCACCGAGGGTTCTTTTCTGATTTTAACTAAGCCTTCCAGCAGTTGCGAATCGATGTTTTTGTAACAATGGGTGATTTCTTCTGCAAGAAACTGAACTAGGGCATCAAATGATTCTTTATAAACTCTCATGCACCTGCAGTAATATAAAATTGGTTAAATAAAGATTCAAAAAAGACGTCCAGTTTTGGTTGAAAAATCAACGATAAAGCTTCTAAAATTACTCGCACAGACGTAAATATTGAACTAAAACCCGCCAAGTAAACGAAATTTCGAATTACTAACCTGTAGTAATGTTTACCACCAAATGCCTGGTCAGCAGATCCAGCTGATATAGTTCCAGAGTCGATAAACCAATCTTTATATCCTACACATGAATGTCGGTTGTAAATCAAACGTTGTCTAACTCTAAGTTGATGAAAACATCCCATTAGTGCAATCACATTCTTGTATAGGTCCCCATGCTTCCAGATTATTTGTACCAGTTTAGAATACACATCTTCATCTGATGCGCAAACATGTGGCTCAATCCCAGGTCTTCCATGATATCATCGAGCGTATTAAGATAATTCTTACAAACTGCGTAGTTTGGAGGCTCAGAAATGACATGTACTCTATGAAGGACTTTGACTGATCAGTAGATGCAACAGCTCTGTTGAAAGCAGTCCAGGAACCTAGCAGTGGTAATGGCTCGCCGCAAACATTTTCAGGAACACCATTAGCTAAAGCCCAGACAACATCGTTGTTGAAGCAAAGTTTGAGCAGATCCTGACACTCATTGTCTTGATGCATGGCAAATTTCGGAGGTTCCCTTCGTTGACCTAGAGAGTACTCTGGAATTTCCTGGTTGTTGTTTAGATCGTCTGCAGAAAACTCTTCTACCACATTTGAAGTTAGATTCTCTTCTCCTATTGTTAAGAATAAACATAGCTAGCCACAGTTTTTGAAAATCATCAAAAAAAATTGAAGTCGTTCAATTTACAATTTAACGTAAAAGAGCAGTGGCTTAAAGAGTGTTCTATTTGTATCGTGGGTTGTGCCTGCTCCAGTAACTGTCTCCTGGCGGCCATCATTGTTATCAATTAAAAAATGCAGAGAAGTGAAGTTTGCAAATCGCATGTGAACTGCCGGTTGATTTCTGGACCAAAAATCGTTGTTTTTCAAGACATCATAATACGTTATAGCACAGCCAAGACTATGAAGGTATTGGGCAGCTTCTTTGCTTCCAGTCAATCGATGTACTGTAAGACCCAGCATTGCTTGCTTTGCATTTTTTTTACGTAAAATGAGAGATTGCCAGTCTACTGGATGGACCAAATTTTTGTTGAAATATTCGTCGATTCTGTTTTAGCATAACCGTGCTCACTTAGAGAAAACTGTGGGTAGCTTCATTGTCGAATAGATCACATTGTAAAGTTCCGGAAGAGGGCCCTCATTGAACAAGTCAACCAATGAATCGGGAGAACTTGAAATGGGTTCGGCGGGTTATTTTTTAAGCTTTTTTTATGAAGTTGGCAGATGCACGAACAAAATCTTCATCTCTGAGAAAATGGCCCTCGAGTGTAGCAACACTGTATGCGCATGGATTTACTGCCGAAGAATGCACATCTATATATCTCTCAACAGGAAAAAAACCAATTTCATCTCCAAATTCTTGAGTCAGCCATCTCTTCAAGGTCGTTGTATTATTGAAAATGATGTGAACGCCACTCTCTTCGCTATACAGCTGGATATCACTTAGCAAGTGGTGAAGCAAGTTTGCTTATTTCTTTCTGATGATTTTATTTCGAACAGCTCGGAAGAAATCTGCCTTAGCGTCTGCTTTAGCTTGTTCCTGGTCATTCTCTAGACGCTCTTGAAGTGTTACTGGATTCAAAGCAAACTTCATGTAGCAATACTTATGATAATATACATCAATGGCAAAAATATCAAACGATTGCCCCCCCCCCCCTCCTGTAGAATTGCAAATCTTTTTGCTGCTTTATGAAATCGATGATCAGGATTTTGCAGGAATATCCTCTGCCTTTGAATAAGTCGATCCTTTGAATTCTGCTGTTCACACCTACCAAGACCTCCACAATCGTAGGAATTGCTATCAGAATTCGTTACATCAGCACATATAAAACATTCCCGCTTGCTTTGTCGGTGTGTAGCCCTTGACCGAAATCGCACTTGGGTGGAAGGATCATCCTGGCTATCTTTTGGCGTTATTTCGTGTTGCTATGCGTGAATTGGTTCAAATCTATTCTGATATGCTGCGACTTTTGTGTTAAAAATAGTCCTACAGTTTTTGTGTACTTTACCAAAGGCTTCTTCATGGCCTTTCACACGGTGGTACACTTGTCGAAAGAAAAATTTCCGGTCATCAGAGTCTATGTCAATCTCACTCCATTTTTTGGCCAGAGTTATGAATGTAGTCCATCCTTTATTTCCTAATCATTGGAACTGTTCTTTCTTCTTTATTACTTCACTACACAACAAACATTTTTCTTCTTTACTACATTCGAGACTGAGAAATGAGCCGGACGCCATGCCATGCCTTTGTATCAAGTCAACTTCATTAATATCGTATCAACAATAAATAAAGCGAACCAACACAAAATTTAGCTGTTTTTTTTTACAACAGTGGATTTTGCACCATGTATTGTTAAAAAACAAAACATGATACGTCAAATAAACATGCGACTTGGATCGCTGTGTCAAAACAGCACAATAACGTGTTTTCATTTCAAAACAGCCATTATCTTACGTGATACTCTGTCGCGCCTGGGAGCCGCCAGGGGAAAAAGACTTCACGACTTCCAGGGAAGAGAAAACTGATTCTTCTGATAGTGACTTTCTCCCTTAGTTAAGTAATATTTTAACTACATTTTCTTATGCACTTATGCTCAATTACGTTTTTAAAACCTTTTTTCAGTTAATTCTAAGTTGAAACGGCAAAAAATATCTCTGATGACGTCATCGTCCAAAAAATGCTGAAGTCAGCAAATAAGTTTAATTTATATATCAAAGTAACGGTCTTTACGTTGGGAGCACGGAAACGTTAATATTAATGCGATCGGAGTAGTATGATGGAAGTTATTGCTGATTTTCTGTCGTTTTGTACCCCTAGTGACGTGATCAATCACGTGACAGCTGGGGTTTTTTTAAAAAGGTATCTGGCAGAATCTGATAGTCTAAGGCCCCTTTAACAATTATCAATCGTAAAAACAAACGTTAGGCAGGATGTGAGATGATTTGATCATATGCCCTGTCTAATAAGCAAGGTGGTATGGTAAAACTTATCTAACGCTCTTTACTTTCTGTAGTACTAGAGCAGTTCATCTGGAATTAGTATCAGAAATGTCACATCAACTTTTTGAAACTGTTTACGTCGGTTCTGTTCAAGAAGAGGCACACTAGAGCTTGTCATAGTCTTTTAAATTCACAGCCAGATTATTGATCAGGTTAGTGAATATAGAACAAGTAGGGAACTTCCTTAGTTCTACACGTATAACATGGAAGTTTAACCTGGAAAAAATCTCCCTGGTGGGCTGGTTTCTTTGAAAGGATGGTTGGGATAACAAAGGTTGGTATGAGAACGGTTCTGGACATGCTCATCTTTCTTGGGATGAGATGTGTATACTTCTCACTGATTCTAGACCATTAACATATTTCAATGAGGATTTTGATGAACAAGTATTAACACCTTCACATTTGATTACTGGAAGGAAACTTTCCACATTGTCAGATAATGTCACTATTGATGATGATTTAGAACAAGAAGCAGATAAAGGTAGTTAATCTAAACGATTTCATTCATCTGTCGTAATTATTAAGCCATTTCTTGAAGAGATTGCATAAGGAATATATTTCAGGTTTGCGTGAATCATCATAAATCATCAAGCGACATCAGAGAAAAGATATTGTGCTAATTCGTGTTGATAGAATGAAAAGGAATAATTGGAAGATGGGAATTGTTGAGAGGCTGATTAGAGGAAAAGATGGGGTGGTAAGAGGTGCACAGGTAAGGAAGGCTACATCGAGAGGTAAGGCTGAGATTATAAACCGTCCAATTCAACAACTATTTCTTTTAGAAACTGAGGTCGGGAATGTTGAAAAAAGCAAGAGTGGAGGTGACAGTAATGAGAATGGTGTGAGTGAGCAGACCAAGGACCCTGGGAGGGAAAGGCTATACCGGGTAGCAGCACAGAATGTGCGCATTAAGACTCGCCTAATGCTTGACCCGCAGCGGCTCAAGGAAGGGGGAGTGTCGGCAAACGCACGCATTTAACAGACTTTTTGAAGATATTAAAGGAAATTTTTAAAGAAGGAAAAAGTTGAAGAAATTGTTTGAAATCAATTGCTCTAGCAATAAATAAATGATATATCAAAGAGTAAATGTATATTATAACGCGAAAATGTATGTTTGTATCCAAAAATCGCCGTTTTGCGGTCGACGCTCTTTCTTTTCCCCTCCATTCACCCTTAGGGAGATGCCCCCACTGCTTGAGCAGTGTCAAACCTGTTTTATTTTGTAAACTTACTTCTCACGGGCTCGCCATCTTCGATCTAAAACGAATTTCCATCTTCGCTTCTCAAAGGCTCATCCGCCTTACTGCTTCGGATCTTGCTTGCAGCAAATTCTTTCTCACGACCAAAGCCTCGAAAGTCTGCTTGCTTTTTTTCGTTTTACTTATGTAAATATCCTTCGAAATTTTGAGAAATTCTGCAATAAAGTTCTCTGTTTTTGTTGGCCTAGCTTTCCGATTGTCTCAAATGTTGTTTACCCACTGTTACAAGACAAAGGACGCATTCGTCTCTTGCCTTTCAAATGTCAATCCGATTGCTGTTCTGCTATCTTTCAAATGTCAATCGATGCGTGATCGCCATGACAGCTCTCAAATTAACTGTAGATTTATTATGCAGTAATGCAAGGAGTTAGCCAGGAAAGGACCTGGGGGACTAAGTGAGCTGGAACTACACGGAATTGAGGACCTATATCAAAATCCACTCATTCGAGGCCAGATTGCGAAGGAACGGAGGCGCCATATAATAATTATAACTTGATTACAATCCACCCCTTGCACAGAAGACCGAAAAATGATAAATCCACTTGTTTCAACATAAATTGTTTACAGAACGTGATGTTAAAAAAGTGAACACAAAAAGGAACGCTAAAAAGGTAATGAAACAAAATGAAGGAATAGATATAAAGAGCGCTAAAAAGGTTTTGATAAAAAATAGGCTGTTCCTTTGGCAACTGCCAGAATTTGTATTTGAGATACAAGAGCCTTTGGCAATACATTCTTGAATATCATTTTTAGATATTCCAGTAACTTCTAATTGGCCTGTTTAATCATTGTTTGATGATTAAAGTTTAAATTTATGTTTAATCTGTTAACGCCGTGCCACTCGCTGTGCAAAGAGATTGACAAAATAAATAACAACAATTATTTATTTCCTTTGAAAGACGTTGGGGTCGCACCTTGGAATTATAAACACACAGACATTTTGTACACACATTTTTAAAAATGCTCTGTGCAGTAGGCCGCATCCATGAGTGACTAACGAAGAAGTAGGCATATATAAATCAAGGCTATAAAATAAACATGTGGTAACATGATAGTAGGCCAGGTGACAGCAACTGAGAATTAAACTGTTGGAACCATACCCTGGTATCGTAACAGTAGGCAACTGTTGAACAGTGGTGTCACAGTAGGCCATACAGTAGGTCATGAGACGGCAAGAAGTGTCGTGATGACTAGGACCAGAAGAGCACCATTCGTGGTGTCAAGTGCTTTCGATTTCAACATGAGTCTTTGCTTCTGATTCTCTATGATTTCCAACTGAGGTTCGTCAATTCTCGTCGATTGCAGTATTTCGTTCACTTTGTTGATGTATCGTGTAACCAGTTCTCGATGTGATTTCCTTGTTTTTTTTTGTCTTGCAAGCAATTCTTTTCTTTTGATTTTTTCGGACATTCTGGATTCGATTCTACCCCACGTTGGGCGCCAATATATGTAGGGATTCAGATTATAGGGCAATTCTTAGGAGAAATATGTCCGAAGACCAAACGATAAAACTCATACTACTAAAATTCTTCTTAATCAGCTGCTTAAATTGCAACTAAGAATATTGGATGATTAAATTAATTTTAATCCTTCTGCTTTACCGAACAATGATTATACGTAAGCAAGTTCACAAATCATAAAAGCAAGGTAGTCCAGTCCCTTCAGTCAAATTTTTGATCAAAGCGTGACCGACTGGAGCACCAAACTTTCCAAGGTGATGCATAGGGTTATGGAGGACATATTTGAAAGGGGTGCCGCTTTCTATAGAATTCAGGGGGTAACCTAGAGGCAATCTTATGACGTCATACAAAAAAGTCTGAAAGATTTCCAAAGGGATATTGTAAATCTGATTGCGCAAATTGAGAGAATTTAGGTGATTGATTATTTCTTGTAAAGGAACCACCTGTAAACCCTTTTTTAGTTTTCTAACAAAAAACATCCCCAAAATCGGGGGTCAACGCCTAGAATTTTTTTCAAAATTTTGAAATCTACGGCATACCTCTGAAGGTGGATGTCTCAAAATTAAAATAAGACATTTCCAACAATAAACATACTCATTTTTCCAATAATACCAAGTAAAATAGTTCACAGTTGCAGTTTTCTGCAAGAAACAACAAACCAAGGATCTAGTCATCGGAGTTTAACACATCGCATTACATCGGCGTAGACTTTTGCATGACAGCCAGGCAAGTTGACATTTTCCTCTTTGCAAGCAAACACGAAGGGCCTTAAAACCACATTTGAGCAGGTCTGTGCATGCTTTGCTTCCCTAGGCTTCCTCGTTGTTCGGGGTACAAAACCATCCATGTTTTATGGATGTGGAACATTTTTAATTCAACTCATACTCATAACCCACACACTTGCCTGTTAAGTACTTCTTTTGCAGTGTTGTAGTAGTAAAGCCTGTAAATATATATATAGTTGAAGGGCTTATTTACTTCTAGAAACGACAGGAGTCGACCTTTGGTTCAATAGACAGAAGCTCAACCATTGAGCTACAGCACCATTCGCTGCTTATTACTGTTTATTACTCTGTGGTTGCCATTTTGCTGCCTGATTATGTTTCCTTTCAAATGGAAGAAATCGGCAAATTTGCAACTTTTTTGTCAGAGAGATTTTTAGTCCGCAGAAGCAGATGATTTTTTACAAGAAATTTTTCACATTGTGCAGTTTTTCTGAGTGGAAAATAGTGGAAAAAACCCCTGATCATATCTTCGGATTGACGTAATAGCCTTTGGAATGCCAGAATAACACACCTCCGCATCTATATCTGGAATAAAATCATTTAAACTATGATCACAAGGGGAGGAGTGGTCAGGATGCTTGGGTTTGACAAGGGCTTTACGACATTAGTTGTTAATCCAGCATTATAAATTTGTATGCTTTCTCAGTGGGTAGAAGTGAATTAAACGAATTGAAGGCATCAAACAAGAAGAATTAATGCAGTTTAAAGTGAGCTTAACGAAAGCGAAAAACCACGTCATTTATTACTCTTAAATCCATAAAATTATTGTTCAAATTTATTAAAGATGCAACGATTCCAAATGCTTATCAATCATCTTCGTACAAGAATGATATTAATAATACAGTGAAATGTAACGGCGTTAAGTTAAAACAGAGCGTTTCTTATTCACAAATTATAGGATAATACAATTCTCTTTGTCCTTCATTCCAGACCCATTCTGAAGTCTTTCTATCTCGCTGATAATAGCGTGAAAAATGTCTCTAACAGACTGAAAGAAATAGGGAAAAGGACAACTTTGAGATTATCATAAACATTGGAGTAACCTGTCCTTTTTACTTATTTGGTAATCTTTATCTGCCGTGCACATTGTAACTCAAACACAAACAAATTTAATGAAAATCCTAAAACAGATCACAAGACACAAAATAAACTTTTCCAGTACTTATACACAACAGTCTCTCACTGCATATAAAAAGAGGTAGGCATTCTAGGCAAATTGCTGCTGTTGATTTGCATTTAATCAAAATGCAGCTGCAGTAACTGCAGCAATAATTATGGTAATTACAGTCTTTAGAAGGATTTATATGAGCAATACATCATGGTAGCTCATGTCCGGTGGCTTTTGACAGTATTCGTCATATTTGTGAAGGTCCACACTACTGTCATATTTGTAGTTGCGGCCTATTAATGGTTTAAAAACATGAACAGGGAAGCGTAAGAAAACGATCGTGTTTTATATATTTAGGCTTATAATGTTTTCCACAAATACTGACGGTTGCATTGGCGAGCTGGTATTTGAGATCTTTATCTTAAACACGATAATTTGTGATGATATTGAGGGTAAATTGAAAATTCCAAGATCATACAACAGTTACTCCCTTGCATTTCTGAAATGGTTGGCCATTTCGACTTTGGTAAATGCAAAGAACAAAACCTTCTTGCAATTTGCAAACCATTTTTGCACGGAGGTTTCATCAAGACCTCTCAATGCAGTCTCTGCATCCATTTGCTAGACTTTCAACTTTGTCAATACTTCGTCATAGTCTTATCCTGCTTCACGAGAATACACCCGGGCAACCAATTCAGCTTTGTATCCATCCATTACGCTTCCATCTGCACTTATTTGCAAGTAGATTACCAACAAGCTTGCCTTGTGGTAAATAAAATAGCTTTCATGTTTTACTTCTAGATAGAGGGTGATACTAACTGTCAACTGCGTTCCTCATTCCAACGGATCAGTACGGCTTAATTTTTCATATGAGCATTTTGGTTCATACAAATTAACGTAAATCAAATTTTATGCCACGACTGACACAATATTTCATTCATTTATTGCCCTTTCCGTTTCCATTCCCGATGCATAAGAGACAGTTTCACAGACTTGTCTATAAACATCTTTCAACGCAAACAGCAACCCTCCAATAAGATGCCGCATTCCGATAAAACAATCTGTCCATACTTAGCTAAAAATATTATTTTCTTTAATCAACGGGAATTGTAATAAAACTTGTAAACCATCTTGTTGTTTTATTGGACAAATTATGGTGTAAACTCGAAGACCTAGGCCTAGATCTACACTGACATTTTTTTTTTCAAAGCTCTTAAGCTCTCGAGTTAAGCTCATGCTTGACAAGATAGCGCAGAAGGTTAGTGACATCTCACTCAATTGAGCTGGCGCATCTTATAAGAATAGGCGAAAAATTGGAGTTCTGAACATTCTCTACAACATGAAAAACCAACAAAAATATGAATTCACCTTGTTTTCTTTAGCCGAAGATTCGATAAAAACAGCATTCCACGAGTCCGCTAGTGACTTTCCTTCCTCTAAAGTAATTGTTCTGCATGGACAAAGAAAACGCGATGAACAGAATCTGATCTAACTTCACAAAAAAGTACAACAGAAAATGGTAGAAATCATTTCTAGGGCTATTTCAAACAGTAAAAGAAAACTATTATATATTATTACCTCTCCATATGTAAATCAGTCTTATTTCCGACAAGTATAATAGGTAAACTGGAAATAAAAAGAAATTGATATTAATCATTTACGACAAAAATTATAATACGGAAGATACTGGATTCCACAGGAAGTTGAACCAATGAAAATCAAATTTTTCAAATTTCAGGCTTTGAGAGCAAATGCATTAGAATATTTCAAGTTCAAACAAATATCTTCTTAAAAGAATGTCAGACACACAAACAATGTGGTAGTTGGAATGGCTCTGTCCCCACTAATTGATAAAAAAATATTTAATTGCGCCGGAAAATGTTAAAGTTATCGAGATGATTAAAGATAGATTAATTCAAACACAATAAACAGCTCACACGCATATATTTACGAGGAGTCAAAATATTTTCTGCGAAAGAAAACTCTGCGTTCTTTGAAACTTACGATGTAGACCCAGTCATATCTAGAAGCCTTTCCCGAATGTCTTGCACAACCTCGTAGCTATGAAGAAAAACATTACTTAAAGCCTAATAGCATAGTGAATTGTGCGTAACATAAAAAAAATTCAAAAAACTTTTAAAAAAGCCAACCACTTTATGCCAACGTTTATTGCTGATTTAGAAATAAAATAGCAATGCTGTATAAATGCGAGAGTGCAATAAGTCTTTATAAGTAAGAACGACATGTAATATTTTTAAATATTAAATATAATCTCTTTGAGCAAAGCTAGTTGCAGTAAGTCAAAGACGCAACTGACAAGTTTTTCAAAAACGAAATATGAAATAACAGCGTATATGATTTGGTTTGATGATACGGTTTCTCTCATGAACAATGATAAATATTTTTCCCTTTTGACCATCTAGTTCAAAATCAAGGGCCCCTAAAGCCAAAAACGTTTTTTGGAGATTTTTTTGCCAAATCATAGCTAGTAATGAGATTGAAGCTATCGCGAAGTTTGCAATGTTTTTATAAAATTTTGAATATGCCTACTATAGATGCTCGAATGTGAGTTTTTCCGAGAGAATACGAGCAGTTTTCATTCAGTAGAAAGTACAAGTCACACGTCACATCGTACTATTGTTTCATTCTCGGTGTACATTCTCGTGGAGCTCTGTTATGCCGATTTCTGTTCGGTCAGTTCGATTAGTATATAATTAACGCCTTGCGGGCATAGAAGGTGAGGGCAATAATATACGGCGAATGGCAGTAATTGGGATCGTTTTCAGAAAATTCATTATTCTAGTATAGGTACAATAATATTTTATCTTCATTACTAAACATTCCACCAAACATTTGGTTGCCTATCCGCCAAAATACGCCAAAATCGACATCCGACCGTTTGTGCGCGGAAATGTGGATATGAACTTCCGTAGAAGATGGACACAAGAACAACACACATGTTCATGCAGCCAGCTGCATAACAAAAAAATAACAGAACCAGAAATTGGAACAAAACAGCAATAATTGTGTCATGG
This sequence comes from Chrysaora fuscescens, assembly GCA_009936425.2. Classification (NCBI taxonomy): domain Eukaryota; kingdom Metazoa; phylum Cnidaria; class Scyphozoa; order Semaeostomeae; family Pelagiidae; genus Chrysaora; species Chrysaora fuscescens. Next base: position 2,148 of record JAACYV020259857.1, on the reverse strand, counting down.
CCATAAATAGCCTCTGCCAACCATTTGGTTAGAGATGTTATCACTTGGCAGTCACAGCAAACAATATCAGCAAATAAGAGCAGCAATTCAAGTAAGCGAAACATGCTACCAGCTAACAATATGACGAGGAACAGAAATCAGAAACAATTCCAAACAATAGGAGCGATTGAAGGAAGAGGATTAACATTCTTTTACAGAGTTTTAATGTGTTGCTGGGTGATTTCAAGAGCACAGCGTTCAATTGTGGAGGTATTTGCAAACCTTTCGGGTGCAATTTCGTGAGTTAAAGTACTGGCAGAGGATTTGGGACTGTGTTTCGGAATTGCAGGGCCTTGTAAGTTTGGACAGCAAAGCTTGGTGATTTTGGGCCAGCAGGTAGCAAAGCGGCCCGGGGATAAGCAACAGAAACATCTTTGTTCATTAACCTGTGGTGTTTGGATTTGGGCACAGCATAGGAATTTATTGAATGCATATTCAATTTTGCGGGTCCAAGACAGCTCTTTGTTTAACCTATTTGACATACGGAAGGCAGTATCATACTCAAGCCACGATGTCAAAGGATAAATTTGCTGAAATCAACAAATGGATTCCTGTTAGGAAAGCAAATCCAGGGCTAGGCCACGATGAAATTCTACCATAATTTGAATGAAGGTGTTCCAAGCATAGTTTGAACACTATTAACTACTTGTTTGGAGCCCCCTGGCGATGCAACTAAAATTTTGCTAGCAATACCTTCGGAATGGTTAAAGGTAAAAGTGACTTGTTTGGGATTTGCGCTCTTATCATAGAGAGAATTAGGTAACAACGAAATAAAATCCACATAATTGATTTCGGATTGTTTTCATTATCTTTACAATACATTTAGGCGGGCGTGGAATGCTGCAATATGGCTGTAAAAATTCAAGGCTCCAGAATAGCATCATTTTGTCTATACGTCGTGCTTGTCATGTGCCGAACCAAATTGCAGAATTAAGTACATCAACAAGAATTAAGAAAAGCACGGCGTCTAACTTGAATAAGTTCGACAAAATCTATTAAGCGCGGCAGAACTGACTTGGCTTAACCGTTATTTTCGCGCTACACGGCACAAGCGCGAGATTGAGTTAAATGTTGTGCTTGTCATGTGCCGAACTCAATGCATAAATATATTTCTATTATTTTTGAAGTCAAAAGGAGGCCAGGCATGCGCAAATATGACTGTCAAATTGGCGCTAAGAGAATCTGAATTTTTTGCTCGTTGTGGTTTGTGGAGATTTGATAAAACCAATCCAGCAATGGCGTCTTACTCCAAGAATATTGACAATTGCGAGTCGTGCATGAAGCAAACAAAATATATTTGTATAATTTGTGGTATACCAGTTTGTACTTCCTGTTCTCTTGAAGAAATAGATGAAGACACAAGAGGCTAGATTGCTCAACTTGCAAGGTTGAACAAACAAATTCAGCAGCACCAAGGTATATATATATTTTTCATTCATACCCCATTTGGCAAGAATTCAGTTCAGGGGTACCTTTTTACCTGTACTGCTGCAATCAAACTGCATTTCGATAACCCATTTCTTTAAGATATAATCTGTTCTTCAGTATAGTGGATCTCAAGCTACAAGGTCTAACCAGTGGCACAAAATTATGTAAAAATTATGTAAAAAACTATCTGTAATCATACATCATTTGTATGTTTCAGCAATAACAGTAACAATATTGAAGAAGAAGATTGCAGGAGTGAAGAAAATGAAACTGATGATTCTCCACCTGCAAAAAAGAAAAAGTAGAACAACAAACCAGGCAGGAAGACAACTTGGCCTGAGACTTTGTTGAATGATCTCATTGATATCATTACATCAGATGAATATTTAAAGAAAAAACTTAAAATAAAAAAAATGCTGAAATATATGCGAAAGTGCTAAAGAACAAAAGAAGCGTCTAAATGATAGAAATGAAACATGCAACTACACAGTAACCCAGCTCCTCAACAAATTCTCGTAATGAAACAGCCAGTTGCATTAAAAGATTTAAAGAAGAGAAAAACCATGGGGCTTGGTTTGGGCAATTATTTGCCTCAGTGAAAACAAGGGTTAGGGTTAGGGTTAGGGTTAGGGTTAGGGTTAGGGTTAGGGTTAGGGTTAGGGTTAGGGTTAGGTTCTCATT
>JAACYV020259635.1:2742-16344 GCA_009936425.2 Chrysaora fuscescens | reverse complement strand
CTGATTTCGTTACCTGAACCATTTTTATGAAGCCTCAAAAATGATATATATTTACTAAGCGTGCAACTTCTGAACGTCAAATTTTGATTTTTGATTATACGTTTTATTCAGGTTATAGGTAACAATCTATAAGTTACACTTGATTGTTCTTGCACAAAGTGGCGGATCCGAACCGGGCTCCGAAATTTCGGGACCTAAACCCCCGTATGGAATCCACTCGAAATTTCCTCTGTATCCGCAAAGTAGTATTCATCAGTGGAACGGGTTTAGTTTTCTTAGGTATCATCATTATTTCTTGAATCCTGGACCTAACCTGGGTTCCTTTTTTTGGCGCTTTCTTGACGGAGTCACGTTTTAAATGAACTATTTTTTTCTTGATTCTTCGTTATGAGTGAAAAGGAGTAATGGAATTCATGAATTTTAGTGATGGTTGGAACTGACGACTAATGGATTAACTGTTTGAGATTTGCAAATCTTTTTTGCGTTGCATTTTTGTGAAGTTTAATCAACTCAGCTACTTGAGATGACTGCTGTACCATTTTGCTATAAATGTCTACGTCTTTGCACATTTTCCACTTTCTTGTGATATTTTTTTTTGCAGGAAAAATACGCAGCTAGAGGTAAACAAAAGTGATGCACTAAAGGCTTCATTGTCTCAGCCAAATATGTCATCAAATGCAGATGCAAAACATTTACAAAAGTCGTCAAGCGGCATTGCATCCCTACTTCCTACATCGACTGAATCAACTAAAAGAAATGATTTATCCTTCGACGCTGAATCAATTACCCCAACCACACCAAGTAAAAATGGTAAATTGCCTTCTTTCATATTGGGCTATATTAACTGTTGTTGTCATTTTTTTAGCTCCATGGCTATACCTGACACTCTTTTACAAATATTTTGCTTTTACCATGACTTGTTTGATATCATATAACTGTTTTGATTATTGAGTAGATAATTTGTTTCCCGCACTCTTCCTTAGCCACTCCTATAAAGCCTAACCAATTCAATGCATCCGAACAACTTTCGCACGAAGTGGAGAAAATACAGAGCACTATCACCGAAATAGCCAATTTGGAAGAGGAAACCGGAGTCGGTAAACCTTCATCGTCAGGTATAACGACAAGTACACCGATGCGTTTAAAATCAAGAGATGAGAAAGTTTATGGCTTAGACGAAGTTGGTTTGCCAGTTATAAGCTACAAAGAAGCTGAGATATCTGTTTTTGGTAATTCAGGAATAGCTTATGATTCGTCAAGTAATGTTCTGTTGAGTCCAGAGGCGCGAGAAATTCTGCATACTACTCCTGAACTTATTTCTGGGCAAGTCTTGAACTCCATTTCGCAAGAAAAAAATGATGCTAGAGAAAAGTCCGGACATGCAAATGCCTTATTAGTTGACCAATTCATGTCATCCCAGATGTCCTTAGATAGTGCCAGATTAGGGACTCTGCACGAAGAAAGAAGAAGATCGTCCTCGGATTTCGTAGCAACTGAATTGCAGCAAGATGTGGAAAGAATGAACGATTTATCTCTGTTTGCAGAGCTGTCAGACCAGGAGCCTAGCTTTCTTGGTGATATGAACACTGCCAGCAGTTTATCAGCAGTTGGTAAAGAAATGGAAACAATAATTAAAGAAAATGAGGATCTCTTATCTACCAAGTAATGCTACTCAATTTGTCGAAGTCAAATAAATATTTTGTGATATTCTGATATTCCAAAATTTTTTGAGAATATACGATATTATTTTCTTAATATTTGGTTTTTTACAAAGGTTGAAGTTGCAAACGCAAAAAAACGATTTACTCAGAAGAATGGAAGAAATTTCCAGGTACAGCCATCTGCATCATTAACAGATTACGTTTAGCAACCCTTTATTGATATAAAATGATTGCATCTTTAGTTAAAACTTTATAGGAATAATTATTAAATTTCCTCTGGATTTTGTCTTCACTTTTATTTATAAATTTTTATTGTTAAGGTTAATTTAAGGTCAAGCATTTAGATCAATCCTGCTTGCAATAGATCGAATTTTGCTGTTTCAAAGCCTTAGTATTTCTATTCTAGAGAAAAAGAAGTCACAGAAGAACAGCTGAGCGAATTAGTCACAACCAAAGGAAGATTGAAAGTTCGTGTGACAGAGCTTGAGCAGGAGTTGAAAAAGTAATAATCTTTAAATATTTTTTTGAAAATGCTTTTATTTTTTTCATTGGATATTTTGACTAACGCCAAATTTGTTTATAATATTTATCAAATGTATGATTTGTCCACAATCTTATTATTGCATGTTCTCTAGCATGTTCACTGTACCTGCAAAAGCGTGCTGACGTTTAGTTTTTATCTATGATCTATATTTCATGATTTTTCATATGGCACCTCTGTCTTATTCTATGTTGCCCATGTTGTTTTAAACGCTAACTGTAAAAAATTGATAGCCAAAATTCGTAATTTTTTGTTTCTAATTGAGGGATGGTATCATCATTTGTCGCAACTTTTACTTAACAATGCTTTGATCATGTCAATTTAAACACAATAACCTCAGAAATCAGTAATGTTGTTCATTTTACAATGATGCACAACCATACAAGGTTTCATCGTTCTTTCCGAATAGGAAGGCTCAGAAGCACCCTCTCCCATAACTTGCATTAAAAACGAAAAAACGCTAAAACACACACATTTTCATAGCAGCAACAGTTACAGGAGTCTAAAATGAAGTTTGTTGTAGTTACTTCTCATCCCAGTTGGATATAAGTTTTATGCCTTTCTAAATAGGACAAAACACGAGTTAGAGAAGTCTGTCATTGCAACAAAGAATAAAAACACAGAGGTAATATGTTTTGAATATCTACAACGCAGAAAATTTCACTTATGGCAGACTGTTGTGTCAAAAAGAAACTCTGGAAGTAGAATCGTATTTATAAATTGATAATAACATATTTAAAAACAGTTTCTGTAGAAATAACTGATAACCGGTCTGCTTTGGTTAATCAAGTTTCCATTGATTATTGACTAATTGATTTCTATCCTCTTTTACCCCCATGGATTTATTTTAAAAGACTTTATTTTGAATTTTGATCTATTCCTTGGTCACCCATATTGCAAATACGATATCCTAACAACGTACCATCACTGCAAATACAAGCCTAAATCATACTTGAATTTTTAAGGATCGAATGTCATCTGCAAATCGAAAGAGGTTTACAAGAGTGGAAATGGCCAGGGTACTAATGGAGAGAAATCAGTATAAGGAACGATTGATGGAGTTACAAGAGGCAGTGAGATGGACAGAAATGATAAGGTAGAAGCTTTGACAGTGACGTCATAATCTTTGCGTCAGCATCCATAAATTGCTTATGTTAATCATTTTTCATGGAATTAAAGTATGCTGATTCCGTGTATATTATTAAAATCATGATTTGAAATCTACTTTCCGTATTTTTGTTAGAGCTTCAAAAGAAAACCATTTGGCAGCATTGCAGCAGAAGAAGCGGTCTTCGGTGTGGAAATTGTAAGTCATTTGTTGTGTCTCGTATGAATATGCCAATTAGGCTATCAGTACAATTTCATTGAATCGTTCTATCTGTCTGTCTCTCTTGTCCTTGAGCACTGGCGATAACGAAAGCTGCTGTATAGAGGGTTGTCTTATGTACCCTGCAAGACTGCCGTACAAAAACCTCTTATTCGCCATTGTATACAATGATGCTATTTGAGCGTATTCTGACTCGAGGTTTTTTCTTTACACATTTTTCATTATATCATTAAGTGTGTATCTTTCCTAGACATATTCATGGAAGGGCGGGAGGGAGTAGACAACACATTTGCACTGAGTTGTAATGAGACGTAGGCTAATATCTGGCTTCAATTCAATGTGCACTCAACAGTTCTTGGGTTTGTGCGAGTTCTAGCCAATATAGCTAAAGATCAATCAATTTTGACAGAAATTGAATTCATCTTTTCAGTTTTAACAATCTGTTTGCCGGCTCGAGCTCTCAAACGCCTCCACAACAAAGAAAAGCTAATAATGGTCAGCCCGTAAATATTTGGTACGGATCTAACCAAACGGCTTCTGGAAATCATCATCGAAGAAATAATTCGGTTGTGGGAAGTACTACTGGTGGTGTCGAAGGGTTTGTGTACTAACATATCTGTGGTTTCACAATTGTGTTTGTGTTATGTTCTATATTTTTTATGTTTTACTTGCTACAGTAGATCAATTTTGTCCATTGTAGGATTGATATTCATTGATAAATGTACATATAATATATTTATATTCATGGACCTCTTTTGCGTGCAGTCAAATGCAGTCAATATTGTTGTCACTTCAATGGAGCCAGTAACGTTGTTGGACACCTTTTCTTGAACTCCTTAGAATAGCCGAGTTGCAGTTGAGCCCAGCAAGATAATTCATAACAATCTTTGGATCATTGAATAAGCTTACCCCTTCCTAGTTGTCATGACGGCATAGTTTTGAACTTAGTTGTATTTTTATTTGGTTAATATAAAAAAACCATAATAGCAAATTTGCGAATGCTAGTCAGAATTTTTGCGATATCCTCTACACCAGCAGAAGTTGATCTTCTTTAACTTTCAATTTAGAATATCAGAAAGGCAGAGACAAGAAAGAAGGGAGAGATATAAGCACGTGAAAGAACATATCAATTTAGGTTGGGATCTTACATATTTTATATTTGCTAATGTTAAATTAAGCTCATAGCATCAAATCAGCTCATAATAGCTCAGAAGTCGTTTATATTTTGTTTTATAATTTCTTTTAATTTGAAAACATTTATCATAGAGATTAAAGATTTTTGACGAAGCTGCCAAAGTTGATTTTGCGAGCTATCGCTGTTATTTAAAAAAACGATTTTGAGACCTGCAATAATTTCTTCAATGAAATATTCCAGAAAGCCGGAAACAAGCATATGGATGGAGCCTGCCTGGAAATTACAATACAGAACAAGAAGGACCGGTCGCAGTGCCTGTTCCTGTTTATTGTCGACCTCTTAATACGGATCCAGCAATGAAGGTAAGAAAAAGACTTCCACAGAAACTTCCTTATACGCCAAGATTCCCCTTAATTCGTTTCTCTGAGTACCTGGCACACTTTAATAATTCTGATTATTCTAACTGACATTGCGATTACGTGCTCCTTTTTAGATATGGTGTTGTGCTGGTGTTTGCCTGGACGGGGGAAGGAAATCTGATGGAAGTTTTTTAGGTTTAGGCACAGAATTCACAGAGCCTTCGAGTTCAACGGTTTGGATTGGGACAAGTACCCACTCTTGCAGCAAGATCACTGTGCTAGATGCAAACAGTCCTTCAACAGCACTGGATCAGTTCATCGTTTGTTCATCTCATTTGCTATGCATGACTGCAGTTCCTGGCGTATCTGATGAGGATTATAGTGTGACAGATGGTATAGAAGATCAAAAAAATTTCAAACCACAACGGCAAAAAATCGGAAGTTTACAAATTTCAAGGCCAGCCATTGGACCTAGAAGCTATAGTTATAGCTCAGGAGCTGAAATGCGTTCATCGACACAATCTGTCGTTGGACGTAAGATAAGCAACCAGCAGGATATGTCATACGCCGAAAGTTCTGGTAAGCTATTGTTCTTCTATCCTTGTTCTAAGTCTACCATTTCCTCCTTGTAGTATAGACATTGTTTGCTACTTTGAGAAATTATGTTCTAATTAGTCGATGAATATCGTTAAACTAATGATTGCTAAATCATGAACTATGTACCTTGTTGAGTGCTAATTATATATTTTTGATAATTATCGTATGCTCAGCACTAGCTGTATGATTCCTGCATGTTGAGCCTGTGGTTTATTCGTTGTTCTGTAATTTTTAAAGGTGGAAGTTTAAACTCTCATTCATTACTCGCCTATCTTTTTGCGTTCAGATTCAAGTGATGTGAGTGGAACATTGACTGGCGTGCAGACGGAAGAAGAGTCTTATCCAGATGAAGATTTTGTTGATTCCGCTTCGCCAAAAATCACGAGTGCATTGCCAACCATGTGGCTAGGTGCTCAGTCAGGAAAGTAAGTTTTTTTCTTGCATTTGATCTATACTGTCTTTTTAGTGGTTTTATTATTTTTGCAGTGATACATTGTTAGTATACTACTGTTGTTTCTTTTTCGTTTATTTTATTTTGAGATTAACTTATTTTTTCCATTATCAAGCTATAGTCTTGTCTATAAGCTATAATTCAATCAGCCTTGCTCAACGTTTTGACATCCAAGGAAATAAAAGGTTCTAAATAAAAGATTTCCTGCGTAAGATACGTTGTCCCTTATGAACCGTTCTTTTTTTCTCTTCTAGGATCTATCTTCACTCCACTGTGTCTAATTGGAAGAAGTGTTTACAGTCAGCTAAGCTTAAAGACTCCATACTTAGTATTGTGTAAGTATTAAAGTCCGGTATATCTCATTTTGCTATTTATTTGTCGTGCACTGCCTCTTTTATTCTGTTAGAGGAGAAATGCTGCTGTACTCAGGTAACGATTTGTCTTTTGAAAGAGAAGCGCATTAAGTTGTAAATTAGAATGAACAATTTATCATTGAATGAATGTACTGATTTTCTTGGCATGCAGATTTGCATGAATTTCCAATTTTTTCCAAATCTGCATAGTTAAATTACGAACAGAATATTTTTTCGGACAGAATGATCCATAACTTGTCAAATGGTGTTGTCCACTGGTTGAGAGTTCTGCAAAATACAATTGTTTGTAATCGTATAAAACTGAAATATAAAGTTGGTGAAATCGCAAACGGTTTATGTACAAGTCGTCAAATGAAAAATTTGAATGTAAGATATTTTGCTGGTCTTGCAATCGGTTCAAAATGTGGGATATTATCTGACTGGATTCTCCTTATCATTAGTTTTATTATTGGATATTTTAGCGTAATAAAAGGACGTGTTCTTGTGGCTTTGGCAGACGGCACTGTTGCAATATTTCACCGCAAACCAGGTAAGATGATATAGTTTAGCTTATTTTATTTTGATATCTCAGTTGAATCTAGTTCACTATATAGATTCAAAGTAAACTGCTTTTAGATGAAATAGTATTCATTAAACCTTTCAGATGGCAGATGGGATCTAAGTAATTATCATCTCCTTGATCTTGGAAGACCTCATCACTCAATTCGCTGCATGACGGTAGTTCATGAAAATGTTTGGTGCGGTTACAGAAACAAAGTGCAAGTGATAAATCCGAAGACTATGACTATTGAGGTAATTCTTTTATTCCCCAGGTTTCATCATTCTTCTATTGCCGTTGTCAGTTCTTGAGGGAGACATCCAATGCCTTCAATAAGTTTATCGATATATCATAAAATAAACACCGCAACACAACACAGACAAGAAACACCGCAACACAACACAAACGACAGCAATATGTAAAAGCTAATATTTTAACCAATATTTCGTCTTGCTATACAGGACCTCTTTAGCATTTAAAATAGAAAAGGTTGATCAATTATATTTTTCTATTTTTATACTTTTTGTATATGTATAAACTGAACACAGTTTCGGTGAGCCAGTGAATGTATATTCTCAAAAGGCTCAAACGTCCATTCCTAGATTGCATCATTTTCAAAACTGAAAAGGTTTTGTCCGGGTTGCTATCATATTATGCCGTGTCAGTCTTCTTTGTTTATTGTGATTGCCTTGTTTTTTTTTGTTTTTTATTCACGGTAAGGCTCTTGCTTTATCGAAACACTCTTGCAATGTTTTTTATTAGCTTTTCGATTTTAGGGTGGTTGAATCGTTTTCAATAGTAATAGTGTTTTTCCGTTATCGAGAATTTATCATATTTAATCTTTATAAATGTTTTAGTACTTTCAAAATGGTGTTTCACTGCCCATCCCCTTTTACATTTCACTATTTACAGAAAAGTTTCGATGCACATCCACGACGGGAAAGTCAAGTGCGTCAATTGGCTTGTTTAGGAGATGGTGTTTGGGTGTCTATACGGCTTGACAGCACTCTAAGGTTATACAATGCAAACACATATCATCATTTACAAGACGTTGACATCGAGCCATATGTTAGCAAAATGCTGGGTAAGTGTTTCTTTTTTGGGTGATTATAAACTAAGTGTAAAACCCTCTCTAATGGAATTTACTTTCCTTTGTTAATGAAATATCCTAAAAAAAAACATTTTTCATCTAAAATTGTTTGTGATATTAAGTTTGAGATTAGATTGAGGAAAAATTTGTTAAAACATTAGATTTCCGAGTCTCTAATTTTGACATTTGCTCGTTTGAAATCTTAATGCCTCTTTTGAAATTAATTTCTTGCATTGCAGGTACTGGTAGATATGGTTATTCCTTTGTGCGAATAACAGGTCTCTTACTTAGTGACGATCGCCTGTGGGTGGGAACCGGAAATGGAGTGATTCTTTCGATTCCTCTTGTTGCTGCAAGACCAACACGAGAAAGTAGTAGCGCTGGCAGTTCACCCAAAGGTTGTAGTCCTGTACACTCCTTATCAGGTCGCAAAATAACCAATGGATTTATGCCCTACTGTTCAATGGTTAGTTCTATTTATATATACAATAGATTGATTTTCACTCTAAATTATTATACACTTTTAAGATAGCATATCGAGATAAAAAGTACTGAGAGTTTGATCTTTTTGTGATTTTGACTTCACAAGTACAAGTATTAAACAATAAACAAATGATTTTAATATTAACCACAGGTTCACGCTCAACTTTCTTTTCATGGTCATCGCGATTCTGTGAAGTTTTTCGTTTCTGTTCCTGGGGCAGTTTCGAATCTATCTTCTGCTAAAGCATACACAATGGCAGGAGCAAGACCTCCAAGTCCTACTTCCACATCTGCGAACAGCTCCACTCGCGTTGACCCTATCGAAACAAATCTTCTGATAATGAGTGGGGGTGAAGGTAACTGCTTTTATTTTTGTTTAAAGTTCTTTTTCCTGCTTGTGCAAGCGTAGAAGCTAAATTTCAATAAATTTCAAATAATTTCATCCTGCAAGGCTTCTCGTGTTCTATTTGTGTGTCGTTGTGATGATGTAACTCATTGCATTACTAAAAGATTCTGCTTTGAAATCGGTAGAAGACCACTTACCAGAAATCATTATAAGTTTAGATTTTTTACACTGTGGTCTAGACACCTTGTCTGTTCTTTGTGGTCGCCCTCAAAGAGTATCTATACTGGCGAAGAATGAAAATAGCTCAAGTATTTGTCTTCAACTGATGCCTTAGGAACTCTTTGTGATACTTGTGGTTTCAACAAACTACATTTTGAGATCGATAGAAAGATATAAGTATAGCTGGTACCTCGTATCGCATTAGGAAATATGCACTGAGAATACTCTTAAAGACATGGTGCTTGATTGGCGTTTCCGTGAAGCTTACTTGTATCAAGCTCGTGGCAAATAGCTTATGTGTAACCTCAAATTCGACTACGATATGTTTGTCTCTCGGGGTCGAATAGTGGGGCAGCATGGAACAAGTTGGAAAGTCATTAACAGGTCATTAACAATTTTTTGCAAATGAAGCTTTTCTTCCGGAAAACAAATTCAGTGCGAGAACACATCCCTGAGCTAAAATCCTTAGCTGAATAACTTCGGAGGAGACAAGGTTATCATGTAGTCTCCTGGATTCGTATGGAAATTTGACAGTCGCCAGAGTTAGTTTGAGTAGGTGACAAACAAGAAGTTCAAGCCTATGAAAAAGGCAGTATCTGGGTTAAAATCAATTCAGAAGGAAAGAAAAGAAAACCAGCAGAATAAGTTAATGTCAAAAATGTGCCAGCCTCAGCAAAACAGTTTTTCTCTATGAGTGTTTTCACAGGAAAAAGGCTTTCTATATAATTTGTAGAAAAAGACGTGTTATTCTGAATAACGAACGAACCATATTGGGTTCAGGAAAGCTGGAAAGAAGCCTGTGTGGCTTCATTGAGTATTGAATTTTCCATTGCATGCAACACAAACCAACCGAACATTCTAAAACTTGTGCACAAAGGTGTTTACAGTCCAATCCAAACATCATTTCATACAACGATTAGCTCAAGTTTAAAGAAATTTCATCAATTTAAAGAATATTAGCTTGACTAATGGAACAAACCGAATGGAGCTGAAGATCACAACGACAACTTCGACTTTCACTTCGATTTTCCTGTAAACTAGCTCTCATTCAAAAAAGTGATACTTTGCGCAATGTCCCAGTCTACTTTTGCAGAAAGAATTACCGTTCCCTCGACCAACATTGTCAAATATGATAACCTTAGCTAGACCAAAATTTCATTATAGTATACCGATAGACCAGAAGCCAGAAAAGTGTACCCTCTAGCGCGGCACATCCCCAGTTACCTTCACTATGGAAGAACCCATATTTTTTTAAATTGTTAGTAAATGTTCTGTTTTATTTTTAGGTTACATAGATTTCAGAGTTGGCGACGAAGATTCTGAAGAAGGGAAAGGATCTGACGAAGTCTCCCATGTTACATCAAGAATTGCTGCTGCTGAAAGAAGTCATTTGCTTGTTTGGCAACTAGTTCAAAAATAATGTAAGCCAAAATGCACTGCATTTATCTACTGTTCACAAATGTTATAAGAAAAGTTCTACGATGACTTCAAAATCTCTTATTTCTAGAAATACTGCTATTTTCCAGTCCAACTAAAAGCATAAAAACAATATAATTCCACATTTAGGATAACGTAGGTTGTTGCTAAAATTTAATTAAAATTTAGATTTTTCGCGTATATCACATTATCTAGTGCGAATCCTATACACTAGTGAGTTAAGATTGGTTTATTTTTGTTTTTTATTTTTATGATAGCTGTTTAATTCTAATTTCACCGTCATTCATATTAATTTATGTGCAAATTGTAAACCATGTACTCATTTCAATTGCTGTGTACCAGCTAAAATCATTACCATCAAATAGAATCATAACGTTGTGCTTTCTTTGCCATGTTTATTCTTTATAATCTGGAAGCAACCGCCTGGTGACTTACATGGCATTTAAATATGTTGGGTTAAAACATTCTAAGCTGCTGTATCCTCTTAAAGAAGCAGATCCGGTACTGCACTACCAATTGTTCAAATAATCCACTACTTGCTTAATTAACCAGTTTGCTACTCGCCAATGCGAAAAATAGTTAATTACTTATGACTTTATTAGAAATATCGAAATAGTGGAAGTTTGGTTCGGATTATTCTAGGATTATTTGTAAAATTCTGAAGAAATTGATCCTTGATAAAACCCATTACAAATGCAGCCCGATCACAGGATCAAGGTAAAGCGTATGGGAGACCAGCGGCTCCCTCCCTCAGCACAGGCCAAGTAGGCCACACTATCTAGGACAAGGGCGAACGGAGACCTTGAAATTGGTTCGAAGAGCAGCCATGTCAACGAAAGTAGGAAACTAAAAACCACACAGTTTTGGAAATAATTTCGCTGAGAGAGGAAGCCAAGAGCCAAGAGCGAGTTGCCAGCAAACGAAAACAAAAGGGTTCGATGAAAGTCGGCACTCTGATTATCTGATTTGCAATACTCCCTAAAGTTGCCGAGTCGTTTTGAATATTGTGTGATAGGGATGGGCTGTGACCAAGTAATTTACACTTGGCCTCATCAGTTAACAGCCTACAGCTTAACCGATACTACGTCTTCCGCTGTATTTCTAAAGTGTACCTGAAGGCTTGGCATCTTCTTTTCTGTTTTCAAATCGCTCACCTTGGAACTTCAACGGCAGCGGGCGCATCTCTCTTACACCTTCGTGGTTTTTTCTTATCATGGCTTTGTTGCCGGGATGGATTCTAACAAAGACCCGCAAACTTGGCATTCTCTGCTCAGTCCGTCTTCCTTGTTCTCTATTCATTAGAGCTTGCAACCTACGTACTGCAGAGACAAGTAATTTATAAAGATCTTTATGGCTGTAGAATATGTCGAAGGCTAGAAGGAAGCTGTTATAAACTATCCCCGATTGTTGAATGGCATTCGAAGAAAATATTCCATTTTAAACCTTGAGGTAGATTTTGCAGGATCGCTTTATGTTGAAGTAAATTCAAACCGATGAAATTTATGTGCAGCTCTAATTAACTAATACTTTTATCAAAAGTTCGTATTCATTGGAGGTTTGATTTTTATCTACACCTTTGCAAGGCGGAAGATTACGGAAACTGTAAAGGAAGTTAAACATTCTTGTGCGCATTTCCGTACAAGAGATGCTATTTCCAAATTACCATTTTCCTATATTTCTTATAAACGTCTAGGCGGTAACGCGATGCAAGTCCATCGGTTCTGGTCTTGCTGTGCATCAAAGGTGCAGATCTTATTTTGCTCTTGGGAAAGGCACGGTAACTTTCACGGACACCGTCCTTTACTTTGCTGGAAAAGATTTAATTTAAGGTGGAGATCAGTTCTAGAAGCACTTTAATTTAATTAGCTACAGGTGTACAAGCTATATCGACGAGGCAGCGAGTTAATACTTAATTTAGAAAATACTGAAGTAAATCTTCAACCAGCAAGCTACATCCACATAATGAGCTGATTAAACCAAAGATTCCAAATCCGAGATTTATTTTTTCAAATTTGGACCGACCCCAGGAAAGAAGTTGAAATAAACGAAGAATTGAATTCTCCGCTTACAGCAGTGCTACTTAGTATTGATGCGAAACTTCGTCAATTGCCGAAACATCTCTTGCTAAACTACATAATAGATGGAAGTCACTGCATCTCTACGACCTGTCTAAAAAACGCCCATTGGCTAAATCGATGGAGGGCAGCTATGAGATCTGTGAAACCAAAGGATACATATTGGGAATGGCTGCAGTCGTTGTTGACAATTTTTCCTGCACCAGCAGAACTAGAACCAAAATCGATGAATAAAGCTAAGAAGACCAAGTCATCACTCATGTTGCCTCCCGATCCAGATTCTATTAATATACAGTAGTAGTTTATTTCATTCGATGACGTCATTAAAATTTGCAACTTCCAGTTTGGGAACTCAGATATCTGCCATCAATCTGTCCTTGTAGCAAGGTGTATAGCTACTGTCGACCATGCAATGTCGTGTAGGCCACCGCGTGTATATGAAAGCCACCATCGCCCACTTGCTGCACGAGAGCTGCAGAGAGGTCCTGAATGGGCCACATCTGACAGCGTCGAGTGGCTAAAGGCTTCCTGCTTCGACGATCCATGGCGACGAGGCTCGATTAGATATAGCAGCAAGACCTCTCCTACCCCTCTAATTCTGCTTTCCCATTTTCGTCGATTTCCCCTGTTGAGACAGTTTTTTTCCGTTTCTTTCGTCTTTCCTTTTGCTGTTGCTTTATTTACGTATCAAAGTTCGACCAGAATACCCATAGTTGGCAATCGCATCACGTGCCTCTTGTGTCGTGAATTTGTATAGATTCCTGCAAATAATTGTGTGGTTGATATTTGCAATGCTTAATAACTGTGGCTCAGATGTGGACGCTATAAACAGACAACGGATTCAGAAAAAAACGAGCATATAAAAAACAACAACAAATACAGCAACTAAGGCAGCAAGAAGCAAACTCGGATAGACACGGGTCTCACAATTTCACACGTTGCCAAAAATTTGTTTATTAGCGACGCGAA